>JARFYF010065335.1:0-22152 GCA_030265395.1 Rhina ancylostomus | reverse complement strand
GAACTTTAAGAACCATTCCTGGACGTGGAGTTTGGGAATTTGCCACACACACATGACAAGTTTAGTTAGTTTTTGGGGGTTAATGTTTGGGGTTTAACATTTTTACTTCTAACATTCTAACATCTTACTTTTATTTTACTTATTATTACAAGTCGTTATTAATAAAGTAGATTTTAACAAATATACATGTCTTGGTGTGTTTCTTTTGTTGCTGGTACGTAACAAGACATCCAATAACTCCTCTGATGTAAAATAAACATTCACCAAGACCTTCCCATTAAATTTCTCAAGATCCGAAGTCTTCATATCTTTGGCCACGATGTAAAAAGAAGAAAGATACTCATTGCGGACCTGAAGCATCCTCACACAATGATGACCAATTTGGTCTTTGACGGGGCTCCATTCTGTCCCTTGTTACTCTTTTCCCTTCTTAATTTATTATATCGAGCCCAGCTTGCTACATGATGAGTAAGGCATTTAAGGCGACTGAATGGTAGTGTGTGTGTGGCTTTGTCTGACTACTACGAGCGGGGAGCTTCTATAACTGGAATGCTCAGCTCTCTGAAGGAGGATTAATTGAAATGCTGGCAACTGCAGATATATCTGTAAACTGATTTTCTATCCCAGCAACAGAACCAAGGAGAGAGAGAGACGTAAGAGTGGGCAGCACTGGCTGCCAGTTTATGTATCTGTGGATGAAGCACAATCGTTGTGACTCTCACTTTGCAATGCATACATGGACTTTCAGAGAAATCTGGGCAGCCCTCTTTGTCGTTAACCTGTACCAGGAAGCAGGTTAAACTGTGGGCGGCCACGTATCAAGTGGCCTCTGTGTGGCAGGTATTTCGGCACAAAGCAATGGAGATCTTCGGTGACTTTTGATGAGCCCACAAGGGGATCGGCTGCTTTGGATTGGTTGCTGTGTAACGAACCAGAGGTCATTAGGGAACCAGAGGTTAAAGAACCATTAGTAACTAGTGACAACATTATGATTGAGTCCGGTTTCAAATTTGAGAGGGATAAGCTGATAACTGATGTATCGATACACCAATGGAACAGAGGAAATTACAGTGGCATGAGAGAGAAACTAGCCCAAATTGATTTGAAGATTCTGCCAGCTGGAGGGACGGCAGAGCAGAAATGGATGGAATTTCTACAAGAAATAAGAAAAAATCAGGATAGACATATTCAATAAAAAAGCTTTTGAATAGAAAACAGTCACAGATGTGGATAACGAGAGAGGTGAAGGCTAAAATAGAAGCAAAAGGGAGGGCATAAAACCATAGAACTATAGAACAATACAGCACAATACAGGCCCTTCGACCCACCGTGTTGTGCATCCATCAAACTACGCATCCCACCATCTAACCCTTTCCTCCCGCAAATAAAGAAGGCAAAGAAAGATGGCATATAAAGAAGCAAAAATTTGTGAGAAAACAGAATACTGGGAAAAGTTTAAAACCCTGCAGAAAGAAACTAAGAAGGTCATTTGGAAAGAAAAGATGAATTATGAAAGGAAGCTGGCAGATAACATTCGAAAGGATACTGAATTTTTTAAAAGTATATAAGGAGTAAAAGAGAGACAGGGGTTAATATAGGACCAATCGACAACGGTGCGAGGAGATTATAATGGATGATAAGGATATGGCAGAGGAACTAAATGTGTATTTTTCCTCGGTCTTCATTGTGGACGACATCAGCGATATACCATGTAGTGAGGGGTCTCAAGGAATGTAACTGAGTTCGGTTAAGATCATTAGAGAGAAGGTGCCAGGGAAGTTAAACGGACTAAAGACAGATAAGTCTCCCGTACCGGGTGAGGAGAACGCCGAGTTGTCGAGGTGGCTTTTGAGATAGCGGAGGCATAAGTAATAATTTTCCAGGAATCGATGGACTCAGGCATTGTTCCGGAGGACTGTAGGGTCGCAAACGTCGTTCCACTGTGCAATAAAGGTGGGAGACAGCAGAAAGGGAATTACAGCCCTATTCGTCTGACCTCGGTGGTGGGAACGTTATTAGAAACGATCCTCAATGATGAGTTTACAGAATACCTCGAGGCGCATGGCAAGATAGGTCCGAGCCAACATGGTTTCGTGCAGGGAAGATCCTGCCTGGCTATCCTATTGCAATTTTTTGAAATATCTCAGGCAGGTTGATAAGGGAAAGGCGGTATGTGTAGTGTATTTAGGCTTTCAAAAGGTTTTCGACAAGGTGCCACACAAAAGACTGATCAATAAGATGAGGGGTCATGGAATTACTGGTAGGATAACAGAATGGGTGGTGCATTGGCTGGTTGGCAGAAGACAAAGGGTGGGAATAAAAGGATCCTGCTTTTGGCTACCGGTTACTCGTGGTGTTCCGCGGGGTCGGTGTTGGGGTCGCTTCTTTTTACCCTGTACATCAACGATTTAGATGATGGAGTAAATAGTTTTGTGGCTAAGTTTGCGAACGACACCAAGATAGGTGGAGGAGTAGAGAGTATTGAGGAGACAAGAAAGTTGCAGAGTGAACTAGATAGTCTAGAAGATTGGGCTAGGAAATGGCAGATGAAATTTAATGTTGAGATGTGCAGTTGTGTACTTTGGAAACAGAAATAAGCGGGCAGACTATTACCTGGAAGGGGAGAAAATTCGCCCTGAAGTGCAAAGGGACTTGGGAGTATTCGTACAGGATACCCTAAAGGTTAGTCACCAGGTCGGATCGGCAGTAAGGAAAGCGAATGCTTTGTTGGCATTCATTTCAAGAGGTATAGTGTTCAAAAGTAAGGAAGTTTTGATGAGGCTCTATGGGGCACTGGTGAGGCCTCATTTTGAATACTGTGTGAAGTTTTGGGCCCCATATCTTAGGAAAGATGTGCTGTTGTTGTAGAGTGTTCAGAGGACATTGGCGACGATGGTTCCCGGAATGAAGGGGCTTACAAATGATGAGCGTTTGTCGGCTCTTGGACTGTACTGACTGGAGTACAGAAGAATACGAGAAGATCTCATAGAAACATCTAAAATGTTGAAAGGAATAGACAGAGTGGATGCAGCCAAGCTGTTTCCCTTGGTGGGTGAGTCCAGGACCAGAAGGCACAATCTTAGAATTAGAGGGTACAGGTTGAGAACAGAGATGAGGAGGTTTTTTTTTCATCCAGAGGGTAGTGAATTTATGGAATTCCTTGCCACGTACAGCACTGGAGGCAAGATTACTGCGGACATTTAAAGAGGAGATATACAGATATCTAGTTAGTCAAGATATCAAGGGATATGGGGATAAGGCTGGAAATTGGGTCTTTTTTCTTTTTTCTCCTCTTGATTCACTCCTTCCCCCACCCCCACTTTTACTTTCTCATTTCTTTTTCACTTTTCCATGGAGATGGCTTGATTGGTCGAATGGCCTACTTCTGCTCCTTTATCTTGTGATCTTTTGACCTTGTGACTGTGGCGTCGTATTGTTTCCATCGTCAATTTTGTAAACTCCTTCTCTCTACATTCTACTCTACATTTTAATGTGGTTTACGAAAGCCTTTGTTCATCGTTTTGCTTCCTAACATGCTGAATTGAACTGGTTTACCATCATAAAACTTTGATAACTTATCCTAGACTTGGCAGTTTGGGAACTAACCACACACACGTTTTCGTTCATTTTGATCCATGTCTAATATCCAACGCTTTTTTTCTTGTATTATTACAAGTAGATATTAATAACTTGATTTTAACTTGGAAACCTGGCTCGTTGTGTTTCTATTGTTGCTGGTGAATACCAAAATTCGGGGATCGCCGGGATCGGTCCAAGATTGATGAGAGTGGTCCGGTATCGAACTCAAGACTGACAAGAGAGATCTTGGTTTGCAACAAATTGGGCTTATTGACCGACTGAACTATCGATCTGCCTGATAAAAAAAAATCCTTTTGAGTGGCTTGTTGGTGTGGAAACCAGCAACGATGGATGTTGATGCATTGATTGCAGTGGGCGAGGAAGGACGAGTTTATTAACATTGCTAAGCAGCTAACAATTGATGCAAGAGAGCGGTATATGAAAAAGGCAGATATTGGGAGACTGACCGCTGCAAGTTATGTGGCTAGGTTACAGTTTCCTGAGAGTAAACAGATCTGTGAGTCCAGATGACGCTGGAACAGATGCAGTTAAAAGAAAAAAAGTTAGGAGCTGATATAGAACAAAGGAGACTGGGTATGGTGCAAAGGAAGCTGAATGCTGAGCAGGAACAAAAACAATCGGATCTTGAGGCCAAATGAGATATGGTGGATAGATGCGGAGGAACAAGAGAAACAGCGGCAGCATGAGATAAAAATGATAATCTGGGGAAGTTGGTCCGTTTCTGGTCCTGGTGGTAACTTTATGGACAGTAGGGAGGTTCAATTAGTCCCTCCTTTTGAGGAGGATCACGTTGATCCGTATTTTAAACATTTTGAAAAAGTTGGTCAGAGTTCAAAGTGGCCACTTGACAGTTGGTCTCTTATGTTGCAAAGCGTGATTAAAGGTAAAGTTAAACAAGCTTATTCTGCCCTATCTGTTAGTGAAGCAACTAACTATGAGGCAGTAAAGCAGGATGTGCTTAAAGCCTATGAATTGGATCTTGAATCCTGTAGGCATACCTTTTGGAATCTGAAGAACTCTGTGAACCAGACATGTGGAATTTGCTAATGAAAAGAATATGTGTTATGAACGATGGTGTACGTCTAAAAGTATAAATGAAGATTAAAACAGATTAAAAGAGTCGATTTTTGCAGAAGAATTCAAAAGGTGTGTCCAGAATTACTCACATATTTAAATGAGAAGGAAGTGGCAACTTTGCAAGGAAATGCTTAGTTAGCAGATGAGTTTGCTTTAACCCACAGGTTTAAGTTGAGACAAACTAAGAACTTTCAAAAGAGTAATGTGGATAATCCAGATAAAGCAAAACTTAAAGGGGGGCTTAGTACAAAGGCGAAAATTTATCAGAAACAAGTATCAGAGAATCCTGCTGATGGTACTTATTTTTATTGTAAGAAATCGGGTCTAGTTGCTAATTGTTCCCTCCTGAAGAAAGAGAAAGAAAAGGAGGCAGTGCCAGACGCTTGTTTGCAAATAGTTGAAAAATCTAACTGCTGATAAAGCTCAGTTCCCTCCAGAGGCAACTGCTGGAATTTTGGACGGATTTAGCGATGAATTCCATTATTTTGTGTCAGAGGGTTTTTTCTCAGTGAAAGATGGGTCACCCTTGGTGCCCGTGAAAATCCTTCGAGATAATGGGGCCTCTCAGTCCCTTTAGTTGGACAGTTTTTTAAAGTTTGGAGATGAGGCTTCCACTGGTGAGGTAGATGTGGTGCGAGTCATTACAGCTGATATGTGTCTTTCCCTCTGCACAGGGTAATTTTGAAGTCATCGTTAGTAGAAGGACCTAATAATATAAGACCTAGTTTCAGTGGATGCTGTTTCTTTTTTATTAGGGAATGACCTTGTAGGTGGTAAAGTTGTCCATGTGGTTCAACTAACGACCAACGAAATGATTGCTGAGTCAAAGATAGATTCAGATGTTTATGCATCCTGTGCAGTGACTCAAGCTAGGGCGAATAAATTGGTCAATGCAGATGGCCCTGCGCAGTTTTATGTTATTCCCTGTGATAGCGCAAAAGAGGATTCAAGTTATGATGACTTGTCTTCACTTGTGGATCAAAATCCTCGTGTTGAGTCCGAGTGTAAAGATTTGACTCTATATAGAAAATAGTTTAAAACGGAGCAGACCAAAGACCCGGAGCTCACTGTATTGAGAGAAAAAGCTTTCACTGGCGATGAGACTAAGAAGGTAACAGTTGGATATTATTTCAAAAATAGATTGTTAACGAGGAAGTGGAGACCTTCTCATATTCCTGCTGGTGAGTAATAGACAGTTGTTCACCAAGTTGTGGTTCTGAAAAGTTATAGAATTGATATTTAAAGCCTGGCACATGGTATGCCCTTCGTTGTTCAGCTTGGTGTGAACAAAATTCTACAGAAGCTTTTGACACAATTCTTTTGACCTGGTGTGAGAGAGGATGTTGTAATATTCTGTAGAACTTGTCACTCATGCCAGATGGAAGGTAAAACTAATCAGAGATTCCCTGTGGCTCTTTTGCAGCCTATTCCTGCATTTGGCGAACCCTTTTTGAAACATAGTTGTGGACTGTGTTTGCACATTGCCAGTGTCTGAGGCTGGTATTCAGTATTTGTTAACCATTGCGTGTACAACCTCCAGATTTCCAGAAGCAATACCTCTCATGTATATTAAAGTCAAACCTGTATTAAATGTTCTTATATATTTCTCACCTTAGTTAGTTTGCCTAAAGAAATCCAATCTGATCAACGAAGTAATTTTATATTAGCACTATTTCAACAGGTAGTTTATGAGCTGGTAGCTAAGCAGATAATATCGGCTGAGTACCATCCAGAACTGCAAGGGGGCTGAGAAAGAATCCATTCCATCTACAAAAGCATGATTAGGACACACTGTTTTGAAAACATGAAGGATTGAAATGAAGGAGATAATTTGCTTTTAATTACAGTAAGGGAGTCGGTGCAAGAATCCTTAGGTTTCAGTCCTTCTGAATTTGTGATTGGACATCGGGTTAGAGGACCTTTGGTATTATAAAATTAACAGTAAATTAACGAAGACATGCATGTAAATGTGTTGGACTATGTTCTGGAATTTAAAAACAAAACAATTGTAGAGTGCTTGCCAGTTAGAACTGGAAAATTTAAAAGCTACACCGAGGAAGATGGAAACATGGTATGTTAAACACGCCTGCTCAAGAACTTTCAATCCAGGAGATAAGGTATTGGTGCTTTTTCCCATTCATTCAAACCATTAACAAGAAGGATTCAAAGATAGTTACGGAAGTAAATATACTCTTCGTGATGTGGAGTATGCAGTTAAAACACCTGATAGAAGAAGACAAAAACAACTCTGTCATGTAAATATGCTTAAACCTCTTTCTTTTTCAATCTTTTTATTAGTTTTCTAGTCAATACAAATGGTATATGGCATCAATGTTTGTACACATCTTACAAAGAGATCTGATTATAATTCAAATCTTAGATAACCACACAATAAAACATAGAAACAACAAAGTCCAATGTTCTCTTAGTTAACGAAGAGAGTATAAAATAAATGAAAGAAAAATTTGTTATTATATACATTTAAAAAAGTGATAAAAAACAAATCAATATATTATAAAAACATGAACAATATGAACGAAGACAACAAAAATAAATAAAACCAAAAAAAATGGGCCAAACTTTCTCGATAGAAACAGAGCAATATTATGTCGTCAACTCCGTTCCTCCGAATTAAAAAGTTAATGAAGGGGGAGCTACATCATGTGAAAAATTTGGATAAATAGACTCCAAATGTCTTCGAATTTAAGCGAAGGATCAACAGTACCACTCCTAATTTTTTCCAAGTTTAACCATGACATAGTTTGAGAAAACCATTGAAAGGTTGTAGGGGTATTGGATCCTTCCATTTAATCAAAATAGATCGCTTGGCCATTAATATAACAAAGGCAATCACACGGTTAGCGGAAGCAGATAAATGGCCATTCAATCCTTGGTAATCCGAAAATTTCAGTAATAGGGTGCGGTTGTAAATCGATCTTCAATACATTCGAAATAATGTTAAAAATACCTTTCCAATCTTTTTCCAAAAGAGGAAAGGACTAAAACATGTGTGCCAAAGAGGCCACATTCGATTTACGTCGATCAGAAATAGGATTTATATCGTTATAAAAACGAGCCAGCTTATCTTTGGACATCTGGGTCCTGTGAACTACCTTAAACTGTATCAACGAATGTCTGGCACACATTGAAGATGTATTAACTAAATGAAGAATTTTCTTCCACGCCTCTGTAGGTATAGATATCTGGAGTTCGCTTTCCCATTCATTCTTGATTTTGTCCAGTGACTCTGGACATATTTTCCTAATTAAATCATAGTTTGTTGTTATCAAGCTCTTCTGATAAGGATTAAGACTTTTTTTTCCGTAGTATCAGTTTTGTAAGGTGTTGGAAAAGAGGGTATAGTAGCTTTTAAAAACTTCTAGTTTGCAAATATCGAAAAAAAGTGTGATCTAGGCAAATTGTATTTACTGGACAAGGTAGATGTTCTCAACCTTGCTGGAAATCATAGTGCAGGATGATAATTGCTTTGATAGAGACGAGCCATAATTGGTTTGTCGGTCAGCTTTTCATTCATAACTTCTGGGGTGTAATCTTCAACTATTCGAAACTTCCATTGTTTACACTGAATCATTCCACCTCTACGAGCATCACGTACCAGGAGTTCCTTGACGCTGGCATAGTGAAATCTCAGTATTACTTGCCGAGGTTTTAGATCCGGAGCAGGTTTACACAGTAATGCTCTATGAGCCCTATCCAGAATGGGCTGAACAAGGAACATTCCGGAACCAAACACATCGGCCAAAAGATTAGAAAAAAAATTCTGTCGGGTTACCAGTCTCAGTATTTTCCGGGAAGTTAATCATCCTTACATTGTCCCGCCTGCTGCGTCCTTCCATGTCGATGATCCTCTGTTGTTGCTTTTCCAGGCTTTGTTTGGTTGTAATTAAGGATTTTTAAAGTGAATGAAGTTTGGCATCTCTCTCTTTACCAGCTTGGTCAAGTTCAGGAATTAGTTGCATTTGCTTGGCGCTTTCCTGGATAAGAATATTTTGCTTATCTTCGAAATCTTTTAAATTGGACTTCAATTCGGCAAAACTCCGATCGAACTTCCTATGCAGATTGAAAATAGCTTCTAAAGTAGGCGAGTCCCAATTACCATTATCATTAGCAGAGGCTTTAGATCTGGTGTTAATTTTAACAGTTCAAGATCAAAATTAAACTCGTGCGAGTATTATAAATACTTAGTAAAAGGTGATAAAAAGTACATTGTGAAGTACCTGGACCAAAGCCGCGTTGTGACTTAGTCCATGGAACGCCACCAACAGACTCAGTGCCAAATCTAAACAGATGACTATGGAATAAAGGCATCTCGGAAAGCTAACCCGTTCACCACCGTTGCGCCGAGTGGCGAAATCCCAAATTCCGAAATAGAACAGTGCATCACAGCAACAAGCCCTTCTGCCCATGGTATTTGAGCCGACCATGATGCCAATCACTCATCCGATCTGCCTGCACACTGTCCCGATTCCTCTGTTCCATGCCCATTAATGCGTCTGTCCATATGGCTCTGAAATGTTGCAATCGAATCATCTTCCACCATCTCCCGTGGCAGAGCGTTCCAGCTGAACGGAAAGCTTCACTTCATCAGTCGCAGTACTGAGTATAAAAGTCCGGAAAGTCATGTTACATCTGTACAAAACTTCACTTAAGATAATCAGAAATAGTACGCGCAGTTCTGATCGCCCCCTGACTTTCAGAATTTTGCCTGGATCACAGACTGTTAACGATAAGGAGGTAGTTGGACAGACGTGGATTGTTTTCTCAGGCGCAAGAGAAGTGAAGGGCGACTTGTGTATACAATTATGAGAGGAATAGATTGGGTAGATTGTCATATTTCTCCCCAGGTTTAAACGTCAAATGTTGGAGGGCATAGACTTTGTTGAGGTGGTGGGGGGCAGTGGTGAGAATCTTACATGGCAGAATTTTTTCACACAAAGCACGGTAGGTGTGCCTGAATGGAAACGTTTGTGAGGTATTTGGACGGGGTCCTGAATAGGTAAGGAATACGGTCGACGCGGAACCAAATAGCATTAGGTAGATTGACATAGTGGTCGGCACAGGCATGGTGGGCTGAAGGACCTGTTCCTGTGCGTCGCTCTTCTATCTTCATTGAGTACACCTCCTGGTCCCGTCAGCTTACTCCGCCTTTGACTTGGCTCCACTGTAACTTTAACTGTGCATGTACGTCTACCTACAGTAAACTTCTTTGTCAGCGAAAGTCGTGCAGCAGCGAATGTGGGCGCCTGATAGCTTCAGCGACGCATATCGGGTCATGAACTCTGCTGCTCTCTGCCTGGAAGTTCCACGCAGTTCATGCCAGAGAGTTTATTTCAGCCAACTACTCCGGTTTCTTCCCGTCACGGAAAAGGCGCACATCTGGCTTGCACGCACACTGCAAATTGTTCCCAGGTCAGGTGGGCCTCAGGAGGTTCACCAGCGTCTTCGGAAGAATAGGCAAGAGGGACATCGCCTAAGATCGATCTGTGTACCAGCATTGACACAGCGGGTCGAATGGCTTCCTTGTTTATCGTACGGAAGCACGAGACGGGAGTACAGACTTGAGTGGCCCAATGGCTACCTTCTATATCATAAGGAAACACGAGGTAACGTGAAACTGCCTTCTTCATATCAAGACAAATATTTGCATTTCAGAGTAGTTTATCTTCTCAGCATGACAGTTGTATAGTTGCTCATGTTCCCAACCCAGCCCCTGACCCATTAATATTGGTTCATTCAGTGCCGGGAGTAATCCACCATCAGTACCAGAGTAGAACAAACCAAACATCACGCCAGATGAAAGTCAGCTGCTACTTGACCAGAGCAGCCGCGATGTTCTGCGTTTCGTCATAAAACTGCTGAAACTTGACAAATGGTCGCAGAAAACCGGGCAGCACGAACACCATAAACCTTTGCATCAGAGCACAGTTCATTGAACTTAGAGCGCGAGCCGAGAGAACTAACCAGGAATACCAACGGTTCCATTGACCGGATAATAAATACTTCCTATTCGTACGATGATTGGGCATCTCATTGTTGTGACACGAGGTGAACACTTCAGCTGCAGCAGGAACCCTGCGATGATGCATCCCAAGGATTCCCGATTTACACGAGGAGAGGTCTCCGCTGATAAGATTACACCATCGATCATTACATCTTGAAAAATATTGCAACCTTGTCAACAAACTTGTTATGTCGGGTCCGTTAACTGCGTAGAAGACAAAGTGATTTTTTTAAAGTGTATATTATTTGGAAATGTATGTGCGCCAATGTGTGTAAATGATGTTAGTCACCCTAGTCCGAGCCGAAATTGAGAACTGTAATTATAGAAGACTGCTCCAAGAATAAGGAAACGATTCCTTTCGAATTTTCGTGCAGGGTTTTAAGCACGATCTTTACTGCTGTATTATCGATGAGCGATAACCACTCCTGTGCATCAAACACCGAGAAGGGTCAAAGGATTCATCTCACTCAATTTACCAGTTTACCTATGAGGTTCAAGTTTCCAACTTCACGGGTTCTTTGAGGCAGCACTGCGTTTATGTCTTAGATTTTTTCAGTAGGTTGAAATAGGAGGTTGGGGACAATTGTGCAGCGGATTTCCTGTTAATGTTCCTCACTCGAATCTCAGAATCGGAATCGGGTTTATTGTCACTGTTCTGACACCAACAACTCGGTGCTGAACAACAAGTGTGTGTGTGTGGTGGGCGGGTGCGAGGGGATAGCGAAGAATTAGCTTCCCCTTCGAGGTTAGCTCCCCCTTCGAGTATAAGGGTGAGAAAATCACGTTGCTGCTGTTCAAACTCTGGTTAGACTACACTTAGAGTATTCTTCACAGTTCTGCTCGCCGAATTCGAAGATAGATGTGAAGGCTCTGGAGAGGGTGCAGCAGAAGTTCACCGGAATGTTACCCGGATTAGAGGATATTCGTGGTTAGGAGAGGCTGGACAAACTTGGACATTCTGCTGACGCTTGAATCTGGAGCAATACACACAGTGTTCTGGAGGAAGTCGGCAGGTCAGGCAGCATTCGTGGAGAGAACCAAACAAATGACTGAACATAAAACATGGACAGTACAGCACAATACAGGCATTTCGACCCACATTGTTGTGCAAACCTTTAAACCTCGCTTAATACTATCTAACCCTTTCCCCCCACATATCTCTCTATCTTAAATTACTCCAATTTAACAATCTCTTGAAATTGACAAACGTATCAGCCTCCACTACCACACTAGTCAGCGCATTCCAAGCACCAACCACTCTCTGGGTGAAAAACCTCCCTCTGACATTTCCCCTGAACTTCCCACCCATTAGCTTACAGCCACTTACAGCCATTTCCTCCTGTATTGAGATTTGGTGCCCTGGGAAAGAAGCACTGGCTATCCACCCTATCTATTCCTCTTAATATCTTGCATACCTCTATCATGTCTCCCCTCATCCTCCCCAATGAGTAAAGCCCTAGCTCCATTAGTCTCTTCTCAAAATGCATGGTCTCTAAACCAAGCAGTATCCTGATAAATCTTCTCTGCACCCTGTCCAACGCTTCCACATCCTTCCTAGAATGTGGCGACCAGAACCGGACACAGCACTCTACATGTAGTTTGACCAGAGTTTTATAGGGCTGCATCGCGGTCCTTGAACTCGATCACTCGACTTATGACATGTAACACCGGATAAGCCTCTTTAACTGCCCATCCACCTGTGAGATATCGTTCAGGGATCTGAGGATATGGATCACCAAATTCCTCTGCTCTTGCACTCTACCAAGAATCCTACCATTAACTTTGCACTCTGCCTTGTTGTCTTTCCAAAGTGTACCACCTCACACTTCTCCGGATTAAACTCCATCTTATACTTCTCATCCCAGCTCTGCATCGATCAATGTCCTTCTTCAGTTTTCTACAATCCTCTGCTATGCACAAAACCAACCTTTCTGTAGCTTGCAAACTTGTCAAACAATCCTTCTACCCCCTCATCCAAGTCATTAATAACAAAAATCAAACTGTACAGGAAGAGGACAGAAGACAGAATAAGAAGGTGGAGGGGGAGGAGAGCATACGCAGGCAGAGTATCAATGAGTTCAGGCGATTGGGGGGGGCTAGATGAGGGGGAATGTGGGTGGCTCGTGGAGTGGGCTAGGATGTACGAAGCTGAGAGGTGATAGGGAGGCAACGGTATGAAGAAGAAGGAATCCGGTTAGTGTCCTGTTGGGGCATTGCTTATGACACCAACAGAAATGTATTTCAATTTTCACTTCTGTACGAACAACGTTGAACTATTCTTCAGCGAAATGTGGAGAACAGGAAGACGGAGGATTATAAGTACACAGTTCCCTGGAAGTGGCGTCACAGGTAGACACGGTGGTGAAGAAGGCCTTCGGCACGTCATGTTGGGACGTCATGTTGCTGTTCTTGGCAAGATCGCTCTTGGAGTATTGTGTAACATTTTGGTCGTCACGTTGCAGGAAGGATATAATTAAGCTGGTAATATATTTAATCGTATTATTAAGCTGCAGAGAATATTTACAGAGATGCTACCAGGACTCAAGATCTTGAGTCACACGGAGAAGTTTGGCAGGCTTGGACTTAAGTCTTGGAATATAGGAGATTGAGGGCTGAGCAGCACTAGATGTACAAATTAACGAGGGGGTCAACAAGGTGAACGCAATGTGTCTATTTCCAGGGGAAAGGGAGCGAAGAAGTAGAGGGCAGATGTTGACTTTGACAGCTGAATGATTTAAATGGACCAGATGGGCAACTTCTTTATAGAGAAGGTGTGGGTATATGTGATGAACTGCCAGAGGAAGTGGCTGAGGCAGGTACAATAATAGCAGTTAAAAGGCATTTTGTTTGGGACAATGAAGTGGAGAGTTTGAAAGAGACGTGGGCCAAACGCGAGCTATGGGACGGATTGGCGGATACCATGGCTGGCATGGACGATTTGGTTCGAGGGGCCTGTTTACATGCCGCATCACTCTCTGACTCCATGGATCTGTTTCGCAAGGTGTTCACGAAGAGTCAATTTAGTTTCTCGTATCTCGCGGAGTCTACGTTGTGAACACCGAATACCGGATTGTATATACGAAGAAATGCAAGGGATGCGCTGATTCACCAGTAAGGACTGTCTGGGTCCGTGGATGTTGGGCACTGGAACTGGAATTGGTTCATTGCTGTCACATGAACCGAGGTGCAGTGAAAAACCTGTCGTGTACACCTTTCATACAGATTAATTCATGACACAGTGTATCGAGGTAGTACAAGTAAAAATAATAACAGACAAAATAATTTCTGTCCTTACTGGCCACAGAAGTAGTGCCAGATGCTTGCAGGTGGCAAATTTTACTCATTTGTTCAAGCAAAGGGGTAGGGATAACCCTGATATACCAGCGAGTCTTACTTCAGTGGTGGATAAATTATTGGGAAATAATTCTTGGGGAGAGGGGTTATGAGCATTTGGAGAAGCATACTCTGATTAGGGACAGTCGGCATGGTTTTGTGAAGGGTAGACCATGTCTCCCGAGCGTTATTGAATTCTTGAGGCTATGGAAAAGCACATTAATGAGCGTGAAGTGGTGGATGTGGTGTACATGAACTTCAGTAAAGCGTTTGATAAGGTTCCCCATGACAGGCTAATTCAGAAGATAGGGAGGCTTAGGAATCTTGGCTGTGTATATTCGTAATTGCAGGCAAAGGGTGTTGGTAGATGGAGAGTATTATCTCTGGAGTTCGGTGACAGAGGTGTTCCGCATGGATCTGTACTGGGACCCTGTGATTTTTTATAGATGTCTTGGATGAGGAAGTGGAAGGCTGGTTGGTAATTTTGAAGGTGGTTGTGTTGTGTATCGCGTAGAAGGTGTCGAAGATGCAGAGCTTGGATGAGAAGTGGCAGATGGAGTTCAGTCCGGAAATGAATGAAACATTCATTTTGGTTGAAATTGAAGGCAGAATACAGGCTTAATGGCAGGATTCTCTGGCGTGTGGAGGAACAGTGATATCTTGAAGTCCAAGTCCAAAGATGCCTCAAAGCTGCCGCACATGTTCATATGATTGTTAAGAGGTCGTGTGACATGTTAGCCTTCATTAATCGGGGTATTGAGTTCAAGACCACGAGACAATGTTGCAGCACCATAGAACTCTGGTTAGACCACACATGGAATATTGTGTTCAGTTTTAGTGGCCTCACTATAGGAAGGATGGTCAAGGTGTAGGAATGGTGCAGAGACGAATTACCAAGATGCCACATGGATTGCAGAGCATGTCTTATCAGGATACGTTCCTCATAAGATATCCATATGGGGCATTTCTTTTTTTGGAGCGAAGGAGGATGTGAGGTGACATGTTCGAGGTGTAAGATGATAAGAGGCATCGATCGAGTTGTCATCCAGAGATATATTCCCCAGGCTGAAATGGCTAACACGAGAGAACATAATTTTATGATGATGGGAAAAATATATAGGTGGATAATGGAGGTACGTTTTTCACGCAAGGTGGTGGGTGCGTGGAACCTCCTGCCAGGAGTGCCAACAGATACATTGGCGACATTTTAGATTTCTCAGGTAGGCATGTGGATGACAGAAAAAAATGGAGACATATGTGGGAGGAAATGGTTAATTTGATCTCGGAGTTGCATCGGAGACCGAAGGACATGTACTGGGTTGTGCCGTCATGTGCTAAATTCTATGAAGAAAACAGAGTAAAACGTAACAGCGACAGAGAAAGTGCAGGTAGACACTAAGGAGAAAGTTCATAACTAAGTAGATTGTGAGGTCACGATTCCATCTTATCCTTCCACGAAGCCGTTCGATGGTCTTAGTTCAGTGGAATAGAATATGTCTTTAAGCCTGGTGGTACGTGCTTTCAGACTTCTTTTTATCGTTTGCCTGATGGGAGAGAGGAAACGAGAGAATGTTTTGGGGGTTCGGGGATTTGATCATGCTGGCTGTTCTATCGAGGATAGACAGAGTCCATGGAGCAGATTCTGTTTCGGAGATGTCCTGTGCTGTGCCCATAACTTTCTACAACTTCTTGCATTCACGGCAGAGGAGTTTCCGTATAATTCTGTGATGCATCCAGATGGGATGCTTTCTGTGGTGCACGATAAAGGTAGTTGAGGGTCACCGGGAACATGCTGAATTTCTTTAGCCTCCTGAAGAAGTAGAGGCGCTGGTGAGCTTTCTTGATCGTAGCGTTCACGTGGTTAGACCAGGATAGAGTATTAGTGATGTCCACTCCTGTGAACTTGAAGTTCTCAATCACCAGCACCATTGATGCCGACAGCATCAATGTTGAAACTGAAGGAAGGTTTTTGAATGGAAGCGTTGAAAGTTCAGGTGTATTTCACTGGGGAGAATGATAATCACCGCTCAAAAATCAAAGCATTTTTTTTGCCCAGGTCTCCCACATGCAGGGTTTCGTTACTACATTTGCAGGCGGAGTCCGGTTGAGATCGAAGGTTGTATCAACTCCATGAGAAAAAGACACCATCTAAACTGTAAAAAAAGCGATTCGACTTTGACATCACGGTTACGGAGTGGTTTCGTATTTGTCCGCATTTCTTTTCCGTTGGGTCATTTTACAAGTGCTAATTTCGAAGGAATACCCCACAAATCAGAATCGTTTATCACACGGAAGTCCGAGACTTTATCAGAACAGGCAGAACAAATGGGTCCTTGAAAGATTTATGTTTATTAGTCACATGTACATCGAAACACACAGTGAAATTCATCTTTTACATAGTGTTCTGGTCGCAGCCGGTAAGTGTCGACACGCTTCGGGCGCCAACATAGCATGCCCACAACTTTCTAACCTGTATGTCTTTTGGAATGTGGGAGGAAACTGGAGCACCCCGAGGAAACACACGTAGACACAGGGAAAACGTACAAACTCCTGACAGAGAGTGGGGGGAATTGTCCCCGAGTTGCTGGAGCTGTAAACTCAAAAGTCAAAGTCGAGTGCAGACATGCACAGGGGCAAGGAAAACTTATCTGCAGTTGCACCACAGACACAGAGCATTACATTAACAACATTCACAGGAGAATGGTCAAAGTCAACACAGAGAACCCCTTCATGAGGATTAAACAACAAATTTGCAGGTGACGCCTGTCGTAACGAAGAGTGAATTGGTTCTGCCGTACTATAGTAGAGAGTGGCGAGATACTCTTCCAGAAGAGATATAAAGTGAGTATCGAGAGTGTTCTTGCAAGATAGAGGCAGTTGCAATCCGTTCAAACCGTCCCGAACTAAGAACAGCAGGCTAAAGTGAACTGCAGTAAACTCATGCCTGGTTACCAGCTTAACAACCATCCCATAAACCTGAAGAGGGAAATTTGCCATTGTACGTATAAGGGAAAATACGGAACTGAGTTTCATGCAGCACCCGGGGCGCTGAGCTTGACACTGCAACAGGCTGACCTCACTCGATGAAAACACATGGTTTGTGGGGTAGGATTAAGGGGGTCAAAAGTAGATGAGAAATAGAGTATGAACAATGGAACTTTTGGATCGGGGAGCATTTGACCCAGGACACGTGGCTCCCCTGTTGACGTCAGCTTATAATAAAGAGAAAGTTTGTTCTGTAGATAAACACTGAATTCGGTGTGAATTCTCTCCTTCTACAACACTTGCTATCGTCCACAGTGAAGATGATCGCCGAAATTTACAACGTGATCTCGAACAACTGGGGAAGAGCAGCAAAGGTAAATCCTACAAACTGAAGTGTTGGGTTTTGAAATGTTCAACACAGGTGTGTGAAATCATGAGGGGATATATATGGAGGATGTTCAAAGTCTATTTGCCAGGTTAGGGGAGTTTATTCCAGAGGCCATAGTTTTAAGATCGAAGGGCAGAGATTTAAAGGGGATCTGAGGGGCACGTTTCTCACAGATTGTCATGGTTCTGAGTTCTGGCCCTCAATTTGGCTCCATTAATGTCTTGTTGTCTAGAACATGGATTCCATGCTGGACTGATCGGATAACAATACACACCTGAGCCCCATCAGGGGCCTAGCATAAGATCCTGTGTTTCTCTGGCAGTAGTTGCCAAAGTATTCGTCTACCTTTAGGTATACTTTGGTTCCAGTTGCTTAGAGTGGTGTACTCTAGACCAGTCCTGTGTTCTCTATTCCTTTGTGAAAATCCAGTTTGTGTTGGGATGCTTCTTCTGATCTCTGAGGCAAGATTCCTTACAGTTACTGCCTGTGTTTGTCCTGAGGAATTATCCTGACTCCAGTCTTGTATCAGTGTGCCGCATTTGGGTTCTCTGTGAGTTTGCTCCGAGTTTCGTCCCATAAGCAAGTGTGTGAGCATGGGCGATTTGAGCGGAAGAGCCTGTTTCCGTGTTCTATTACTCTCTGGCTCTTTGGGGCTTTTCCGCAGAGTGATCACGAAGATTGAGTTAGTTTTCTCCCATTCAGTGGAGACAACGTTGTGAACACCGAATGCGGGCTACAGGATTAGAAGAAATGCATGAGAATCACGGAATCACATGGAAGGACTTTTTGGGTCCGTCGATGTCGGCAAGAAAAAAGGTGAAATGCCACATCTCGTGAAGTTGGATGCCTTACTCGCTGATGAATAGGAAGAGCAGTGATCGTAACAATGGTAATAGTGATAACAAAACTAAATAGTTGTGACAAAAGCGAGTAAATTGGTAATTGAAGCGCAGATCAGATGTGAAACATGGCTATATGCATCAGAATGAAAAATGGGATTAATGTAGGTTAGAATAGATGTGTGGTTGATGGTCAGCGTGGAGTGGATCGGCCTAAGGCCCTCTTTTAAAGCTGCTTCTCTCTACGTAATTGACTGTTGCGCTTCCAAACATTGTTCATGCAAGACTCATACCAAAGTCCATCTCCGTGATCTTCAGGAATCACGGCAGTATTATGAACTACTCGTCCATGTGTATTTACTGGACACTAACATACCTCACTTCTTGTTACCACCCACTGTGACTTCCAGCTTGCAAATAGAAGCACCGTCCTCATGAGAGTCAGAGAGAGTTGTAGAGCAAATCAACAGGCGCTTCGGCCCACCACGTCCATGAAGTCCTTTCTGTCCTTTCTCACTGATCACATTATCCTGCATTGAGTCCAATACTTCTGTGCTTTGTTCATTCCTGTGGCTGTTCGAATATTTCTGAAACGTAGTATCTGATTCCGCACCTCCTCTGCCAACGACATCCAGATGCCAAATACTCGCTCTGTAAAAAAAATATTCTTCAAAATACGATTTTGCATCTTGACCAATGTCTCCTCTCTTTTGCTACCCTCGCCATGTAAAAGAAATAATTTGATTCTCCACTCTATCTGCGCCTGCATAATCATATATACCACAATCATTATCATTGATCACGACGCTGATGGTTGAAAAACGTAAATGGCAGAGAAGCCGTCCATTATTGATGGATCAGTCCCGTGTAAATCCACATTCATTCATTTTTGGGAGACGATCGAATGAGATCATATGGATGTACTTGCAATCTTTGTGCTAAATTAGTCACTTTGTTTTCTCCAGACTCAGTGGTCCTGAAGTAATATATTTAATGTCTTGGTTGACGTGGCTCAAATGATGTTGCAGCATCAATGATCAGAAGTTTACCTCTGAATCCTATATAAATCGGAAACATTCGCTCATTTTCTCGACTGGAGAAGTCTGTCGCAAAGTGACAGAGGGCGCCAACTCTCACTGCAATGGGAAATGGATACGCAATAATCAGTAACATCGGGTATATTTATTTGCCGGTGATTTCAGCCATTGGAGTTGTCGGTAAGCTCGGTGTCGCGATCTACGACGTTCACTGCCAACGTTAAACATTGCTGTGATACGTGCTCCGGTTGCTGGCGCTATCATCAAGCTGTTTTATCTCCGGGTCCAATCAAAAATTTCCCTGCTTCTTTTTCTCTCTCCTGTAGTTAATCTGGTGGCGATTGTGATCCTTTCCCGTGGAAAGTGCGGACTCTGTAAATGTATCACGACCTACCTGTTGGGAATGGCAGCGGCTGACCTGCTGGTCGTTATTACTGATCCCTTACTGAGGTGGACTGGTCAGATCTATTTCCCAAATTCATTCCTGCGCATCACTCCGGTATGCAGCCTCACTATCACCCTGATGAGCGTGGCAACAATGCTCTCTGTTTGGATGACGGTCGCTTTCACCTATGACAGATTTGTGGCCATTTGTTGTGAGAAGTTGAAAACAAAATATTGTACTGAGAGAACGGCGGCTGTGGTTGTAGGGATAGTGAGCGTGCTGGGCTGCCTGGTGTCTGCACCTGTATACTTTATTCACGAACAGGAATATTTTATTGATGGCGTTCCGTGGGAGTGCAGATTAAAACATATCTTCTTCACTTCCCCAGCCTGGATCGCTTTTGAGATGATTAACCGCGCCATAACCCCTTGGATCCCCTTCTTCCTGATTTTACTCCTCAATGCTCTGACGGCCAGACGGATTTTAACGGCCAGTAAAGTGCGCATAGGGCTCCGGGGCTGCAGCAATGGAGAAAATTACAAGGATCCTGAGATGGAGAACCGAAGGAAATCCATCGTTTTACTCTTCAGTATCACCGGCAGTTTCATCTTGTTGTGGGCGCCGACAGTTTTGCTTAACATTTATTTCCGAATTACATACAACAGTCTGTTCTTGACTGAAACACTTGCCATCGCGCAACGAACAGCATTATTGTTACAAATTCTCAGTTCTTGCACCAACACGTGTATTTATATCCTGACACAAAGCAGATTCAGAGGGGAGCTGAGGAACGCCTTCAGGTACCCACTGAATTTAATTGTCAAATTCTTCAAACCACAGAACACCTGAAAAGATTCTACCACTGTAATTTCATTCTCTACCTACGTCCTCCATCTCCTTGGGCAGCGGGTTGCACATTACAGCCACTCAACGCCCTACAAAGCCTTCAATCTCTCACCTCATGTCTACATCCTCCTGGTTTACACGCGTCCAACAAAGGTAAACAATAATTACTCTCTAAGGTATCGTCACTAATTTATATTCCACGATCAGGTCGCTTATCTGTGTCCGGTACGATCCAGGAAAATCAAACGCAAGTTTAGCAATCTCGGTTTGTAACTGACACGCTTCCATTCTGCTAACCTCCCGGTGAATGTCGTCTGCAGCAAAACCGAGCGTCAACAAGGACCCATTGAATATTTCTTGTCAGCATTTAATTAAATCTGGCCCTGGATGTTAGCTCATGAAACTGATGACGTGACTCCGTACCTTAGTTGTCTACTTGTTTGCCTGATTCCTTGTCTGTCTGCCTGTCTATCTATCTGTTTAGTTATTTATTCTCAAGCGTTCCTCGGTGCATTTGGATTGACCAGTTGCAACAGTCCATAACTGTGTGGAATGAAATAGTGTAAACATTTCAGACCTCAAGGTGTAACTGGGAAACAAGACGGCCAACTCCACTGTTCCACTTTTCCCGCGTTCCTGATGGACAATCGGACGAGAATGTTCTCCCCTCTGAATGTTCACTCTCGTTTCATGAGTGACCGCATAGCTCTTTGTTTCCTCAACTACATTCGAGCTGTTCTTTCGACTGTTGTTTCCATGGCCCAACCTCACTTCTCTCCTGATTGATGTGTTCTTTGTAGTGATATACTCAGACGTAAACAGGGGTCGTGGAGTGGGTGGTGAGAGTGACGCGACAGTGACATGCATATCGGAAGTACAACCGGGAAATCGCGCCCATGGAGTTACATTTCTGACATTAATTCTGTGCAATTGCTTATACATTACAATTCATCACCTGTTTTCCTCTTTCTTCCGGTTGACATGGTATTGGAAGGACAGAATGGAAATTCAGATACTTGGTCTCGACGAAATCTATGTTCTGGAACAAATGGGAGTTGGATTGCCCTGACTGGTGGGACAGCACGGAAACTCTCTCTCTTCCTCTCCCTCTCTCTCCTTCCCTCTTTTTCTCCCTTCGTCCCGCTCAGTAACTCCCTGGCACTCACTGTTTCCCAACTTCGCTCTCTCTCTCTCTCTCCCACACACACACACACACACACACACACACATTGAAACACATACAAGCACACAGAGACAGGGAAACCACACAGACAGACATACAATCATACAAACACCAACATCCATTCAGTTCAGCAAAACGCACCTGCAAATAGACACCCACAGATATACAAACACACCTGTCGTTGATTGATTCCATTTTCCTCCGGTTGAGATGACATTGCAAGCATAAAAATCCAAAATCGAGCTCTGTACTCTATGTTCTGTACAAATGGGAGTTAGATTGTTCTGATTGGTCAGATGCAATGGACCCTCTCTCTCCCTTTCTCTCTCTCTTTTTCTGTTTTTCTATCTCCCCTCTCTCCCTCTATCTCCCCTCTGTCTCTCTCTCTCTCTTTCACACACACACACACACACACACACACACACACACACACACACACACACACACACACACACAC
>JARFYF010065331.1:0-14074 GCA_030265395.1 Rhina ancylostomus | reverse complement strand
ATATTTATTCGCGAGTTCTTCAGCTACTGCCGAAAGCATTTCAGGTGTTGTCAACGCGTTGGATGCAATTGTCCATTCGTGAATTAATACAGTCTTGTAAACACTGCAACCTTCACTACACTACGCAGTCATTTCTCAATCCACCGATCACTCATGCTTTGCTTCGTCCCTCTCGATTTATACAGATACAGGAACCGATGCGTCACCCGAACGTGCGAACCAAGCTGCCTCGGCACAACTCATTTGAACGCTCTCTCATATCGTGTGTGTTTTCTTTTCTCAATTCACTTCCGTTCGCAAGCTCTCCTCCAATTCCTGCTCATTTGTGACTGTTGTTTCCTCAGGGATGACCACAAATGCCATGCCCTGCCATCCACAGAATGTTAATTTTAACATTTGCACACCCACCTCCGGAATAATAACATGTGTGAGATATATATTGTGGGTAGGGCCGAGTCTTACGGACATTTCCCCCTTCACTCCCAGGGGGAAAATCTTGTTTCCACGACACACCACGTCGTCTCCTTGGTCCAACCTGGCATCAATATTGTCACTGTAACATTCAATTATTGCTCCCACTTTGGCGAAACGATGATTTGTGCGCGATATTATCAATCAGTTGTTTCGAAATAGCCTGGACCATGTCCAATGCACGTCTTTCATTAGATTCCCATGTCATAAAAATAATTACCAGGTCAGTCAGAAACTATTTCTGGATAGAAAATCAGCTTTGCCTTTAATCACCTCAAACTCCACGTGCTGATTAAAATTTACCTCATTATTAATTCCAATCGTTCCTCCATCAGCAAGTTAAATTCCCGATAAGGTTTCAGCACTTCGTCATGAGCAGGGATTCCAATTATCACACCCCGCAGTCCTTTGATAGTATCACTTAAGAAGGGAGGATTGGAAGACTGGGATGTTGCGATCACGCACAGAGCTGAGGTCAGTACGCTGGAGTCCACTATGTGACGTCTGAGTGTCCTCACCCTCACACCATCAGACATTGACATTGGCCACTCGTGATTTCAACTGATTTAATTTTTACTTGAATGAGCTGCAAAACTTGAGCACAATGCAACCCTGCAGTTTAATTCCTGGAGAAGTTTGGCAGATAGGCGCCAAGCTCAGTTCCTCGGCAGATTTTTCTGAGGATCTGTAAAATCACCAGAAGGGGAAAAACAGAAGGATGTGAGGTCTCTGTGTGTCTACCTGTTTCTCTTTAATCCGATCTTGAAAGCGATCTGAAAATTACACTGGAAGTACCGTTCTTCACTGCCAAGCTTTCTTTTCCGAATAGAACACTTGAGCTTCAGTTGACCGGTTACATTTTAGACGTATATAAAAACATTAGTATAATTGAGCTGCAATTCACTGTAGTTCAGCACCGGTGCGATCAATCCAGCAAGAAATTCCCAAGGGGAAGCCCTTCATGTATTAATTGTGCGATTCTTCATCTCCTAAAGTACTAAAGTAGCATTTTGAAGCAAGTTTAGGTGCTACATTAAGAAGTTCCACGATGCGAACGCCATGGAGTCAGAATTATAGGCCAAGGGAACGGGCTCTTGCATCCAACTCGTCCATGCTGACCAAATTGCCGACCTGACCTCGACCTACTTTCCTATCGAAGCCTTTCCTGGCCGTTGAAGTGCCTGAATATCTTTTAAACATTGTGGCTGTACACGCCTCTACCACTTCTGGAAATTCATTTCAGGTCCCCACCACATTGTGTGTGAGAACGTTGGCCCTCGGGTCTCCTTTGAATCTGTTTCCTCTCACATTGGACTTCTTCACTCCAGTTTTAGACTCTCCTCCCCTGGGGAAATGACTGTGACCATTCACTTATCCATGCCCCTCATGACCTATTATCCCTCAACAATGTCACCTCTCAGCTTTCGACGCTCCAGGGAAAATAACTTCCTCTCCTTGCTTGTGTCAATGCTCAATTCTGATCTGAGAGTGAAGGCGTGCAGTGGCACTGCGTCACTGGCTCTGGAAATGTGCACTGACTGGTGAATCTTTGTTTCTGATTCTTCCCCTATCATAGCAAATATGGTGTCGATTGTCATCCTGTCCCGGGGAAAGTGCGGCCTCTCCAGGTGTGTTTCTCGCTACCTCGTGGCCATGGCGGCGGCAGATCTGCTGGTCGTGGTCCTCGACGTGATCCTGTTCCGTATTAATGATTTATATGTCATTTCAAGATTCCTTGACATAACCCAAGTGTGCGCAGTCAATAAGGCACTAAATCACGCAGCCACAAACATTTTCGTGTGGCTGACAATGGCTTTCACATTTGATCGATTTGTGATGATTTGTTGCCACAAGTTGCGGACCAGATATTGCACAGAAAAAACGGCAGCCCGGGTGATAGCCACTGTGTGTCCACTGTTCTTTTGTAAAAACATCCCGTGGTACTTTGTATTTGAACCCTTCTTTATTGAAAATAAGGTACAATGGGGTTGCTCTACAAAGTTAGATTTCCACAGTAAATCCGCATGGAAAGCATTCATCTGGATTCAGCGCTGTTTGATCCCACTCTTCCCAATGTTCTGGATCTCTCTGCTCAATGCTTTGACCGTGGGACACATTTTAGTGGCCAGTCGAGTCCGCAGGAATCTAAGAGGCAGCAAGAATGATGCGGATCGTAATGATGCCGAGATGGAAAACAGAAGGAAGTCCATCATCTTACTCTTTGCGATATCCGGCAATTTCATCCTGCTTTGGATGACGTATTTTGCATCTTTCCTCTGGGTGGAAATTACTAAGCGCTATTATGCTACTAGTTTCTATGACCCGATATTTATCGTGGATGAAACCAGCTACATGCTCCTGCTCTTGAGCTGCTGCACGAATACTTGCATTTATGCAGGGTCTCAGTCTAAGTTCAGACTCGAACTGAAAAATGGAATGAAATATCTGCTGGGAATATTATTGAAATTTTGTTGAGGAAGGAAAATAAGCAGGGCTTCTGGGCATTGGACTCAGCGGCTTTTCATTTCCCTTTGCACCTGGCACAAGCGATTTTCAGACACACAAATGGGCAACGTCCGGCGACTCCTGCCGTATTTTGAATTGTTGAATAAGATCGACTGTTTATCCTTTATTATCTGTTGAAGGTCCGCGTGGTCACGGAGCTAATTCATCAGCCTGTACACACGTGTATTCAGAATTAGGCTCATTATCACTGACATATGTCGTGAAAATGATCGCTTTGTTACACCAGTACAGTGAAAGACAAACCAATTACTTTCCTTTGCAAGGAAATAAATATATAGTTCAAAAGAGGAATGACGAGGAACGTCCACAGTTTCATAACTGTTCAGAAATCTGATGGCGGAGGGGAAGATGCTGTTTCTGAATCGCTGACTATTGTTCTTCAGGTTCCTGTACCTTATCCACAGTAGTAGTAAAGTGGAGTGGGCGTGTACCGAATTGTAAGGGCCCTCAATGATGGATGCCGCTTTATTGAGGCACTGCTGAGACTGATATGAAATTGCAATGTTCTGTTTTTGTTCACGGAAAGTAATTGGAGAAACGCTGCGTCAGTGTGAAAGGAAATATGTTTTATCTCTGCAAAGAAGCGAGTGGTAGATATGCACGAGTTCGCTTCAGTACAATAAAACATTGATAACTACTGACTTCACCTTTCTGTTTGCCGCCATCAATTTTGCCATCGTTAGCCACCCTGGGATCATTTGATTCTGAACATTGGTAATGTTGTTTTGGCATCGCGAATTCACTCGGGTCTGCGGATTGTGGTTCCAGCCGCGTGTCAACGGCGAGATCTGCTGGTCTCAGCGGCGGATGTCTCTGTCTTGAGCACTAGAACGGTAGTTTTAATGGAAGGTGCCTGGGACGTGTCTGTCAACGCTGGCGTTGCCAGTTGCGAGTATGTAGATTTTCATGTGAACGGTGGTTCTTCCTGTGGAGTATCCTCCGGACAGAAGTGTGTCCTGCGATATTTCCAGTGGTGCGTCTCCTGACCACTGGCTTTCGCAATAGTCAGCGTTCTGAAGACTCCGGGCAAAGGCGTCCCATATTTATTCTCTGTTGCAAGGTATGGCCGGAGCTGCATACATATGTGCCGCCAGTACAGATCTTCGGTATGAAATTGTCCAGATTCTGATACACCTGAAGTGTAGATTTTGTGTTCCCCGGCTACTGACGCTCTGTGATCGGATATTAAGGTGGATTAATTCCTATTGTAGAATGGTTATTCAGAGAGGCAAACGAAGAGTGTGTCGAGACCATAGCAGAGATTATTGGTTGTCGACGTCCCAGAATAGGTGGACCAGCCTTACATGAGTGGCAGGGAAATATTGGAGAAGATTCTTCGGGAGAGGTTCTACAAACCTCTGGGAGTTTTTGTCTAACTTGGAATAGACAACGTGGCTTCTTTCGGGGGAGCTCATGGATTACAGATGTGACTGGCTGTGATTGAGGGTGTGAAGTGGACAGTCGATGAGGGTCGGGCTGTTGCCGATGTACATAATCTTTGTAATTTTTAAATTTTATTTGCAGCGTGGTAATAGGCCCTCCTGGCCCAATGAGTCCGTGCCGCCCATTTTAAAACCCATATTAACCTACCGGTACGTCTTTGGAATGTGGAAGGAAACCGGAGCACCCAGAGGAACCCACGCAGACGCGGGAGAAGGTACAAACTCTTTACAGACAGCTGCGGGATTCGAACCCAGGTCGTTGGCGCTGCAATAGTGTCGTGCCAACCACTACGCTACCGTGCCGACTTCGTGAAGCATTCTTCAAGGTCCAATTGGTGAGATGATCCAAAAACTGAAGTCACATGGGGTCACCAGTGACTTGACAGATTGGATTTAATATTGTTTATCTTGGGAAGACAGAAGGCAGTGTGGCGGAGCAGTTATTCACTGAAGGGTTACGGGGAGTCTGCGACTAATGGTGTTCCGCATGAATCCGATCTTGGGCTTCCGTTCCATGTGTACAACTCATCTGTACGTAAATGCAGGTAACTTGTTGCGTACCTTTGAAGACGACAGAAAACAGCAGTGGTGTGGGAAGTGAGGAAGGTGGTCAAATGATAGCGCAGGATCGATCCCACGAGACAATGTGCTGAAATATAATGGAAGTTGGAATTTAATTTGGATGTGTGAAATGTTGAGCTTTGGGAAGTCAAAATCAAATGCTGAGGCTTTGTGTCGAATGGTTTCGGCGAGATGCTGAGCTGTGGTGAGATAAGGCAAGGAAAGACTTCGACGTTCCTCTGTTGTATTTATCGTTCTTTGATCACATTCAATGCAGTCGTCTGCTCCTCCTGCAGGACGCGGGAGAATAGGGCCCCTAATCCAGTCGCTGCTGACTATACATCTTGGAGTTACGTCCAGCTGCAGCTCCTGATTGACCGCGTTGACAGGGGAAACTGCATTCCGACTCACTCAGGATCATCCGGCATGCATCAGTGCCAGGAGCATAGGAGAGGCGTTCACAACTAATGTGCAGGCAGCAAGTGCTGGGGTGACCATCAGGAAATGCAGAGCAGGTCGGCAGAGTATGTTGAATACAGCTGTGCTCATTTCCCTCATGAACACACGTATTTGTGGATACTGTAGGGGCGTTGGCCTCACAGAGAAGAGCAGCAGAAACTTAGTCTGCAGCACGTCGGCTGATTCTCATGGACAACACCGGAGGGTGGAGTCAAGGAGAGCTGAGTGATTGTTGACTGGAGATTTCAACAACGCCCCACTACCACCCTCTGTCACTTTGCACCAAGTCAATTTTGCATCCGATCAGTTCACACTGGCATTCATGTGATCTAACCTTCCAGACCAGGCATCCATCCGGGTTCTTGTCAAAGGCCGGACCAATGTCAAAGACGACAACGTCTACCTCTCTGCTTTCGTCAATCTTCTCCGATACCTCTTCAAAAAACTCAGTCAGATTTATGAGTAACGAAATGTCCCGCACAAAGCCGTGCTGTCTGTCCATCATCCGTCCTTCTTTCCCAAATACTGGTCGATCCTGTCTCTCAGAATCCCGTCCAGTAACTCTCCTACCACTGATGTCAGATTCACCAGCCTGTCGTTCCCTCTCTTGTACGTCCAGCCACTCTTTAATAAAGGCACAACACAACCCACCCTCCAGTCATCCTGTGCCCCATCCGTGGCTACAGACAAGCAAATATTTCTGCACGGAATACTGCAATTACTGCCTAAGCCACATGTCGTAGTTTAACCCTTGATCAGGCCGAGGGGCTTTATCTACTGAAGGTGCCTTAACACAACCAGTAGCTCCTGTGTTGTAATTTGGACATGTACCCATACATCAACGGTGTGGAGGCGAATACTATAGGGTCTTTTAAGAGACGTTTGGATAGGTACATGTACCTGAGAAAAATAGAGGGCTGTGGGTAAACCTTTGGGGGCGAAGGGCCTGAATTGTGCTGCAGGTTTTCTGTGTTCTATGTTCTATCACTCTTCATTTATCCGAATTCCTTTGCTCCCTACATCACGTTTAGCAACTACACACTTACCAGATGTCCCTAAGCTTGCTGTCAGGATCTCCCAATCCAATCAACCTTTGCAAAGTAGTATTTCAATTTGACGGCCCGTGCGATCTTTTTCCACAATCGCTTTAAACCTGATAGAACGATGTTCACTGTCGCCAAGCGCTCTCCCACTGACACTTCAGTCAATTGTCCAGTTTCATTAAACGGCAGGTTGTCGACTGTTGTCCGCACCTCACATGTTGTTTGAAAAAAACTTACCTGGGCACATTTGATAAATTTCACCCCATTCAAATGTTTCGTACCATGGCAATCTCAGTAAATATGAGGGATGTTTTCATCAGCTTCTTTTGTCATCCCACTCTTCTTAGAACTATCTGAGATCACCCTTCTTACTTGTTCCGCTAATTCCCACCAGTTATTAAGGGCCGAAGAATTCAATATCATCAAAGTTATCATCCCCTTCTTATGACCCAGATCCACCCACACAGACTCACTGGGCTATCCCCCAAGAATATCCTCTCGCAGTACAGCTGTGATGTTCATCGGCATCAGAAAATTAACCTCCCTTCTTCTCTTACCTCCTCGTCTGTCGTGCCTGGAGCGTCTCTCACCTGGAACAAAGAACTGAGGGCTCTGCCCCACCCTCATTCATGTTTCTATAATATCCCAGTCCCGTGAGTCAGTCCATGCCCCGGGTTCATCTGCCTGAGCCGTCTGGTTGATTGTATTAAAATAAATGCAGTTTAGTCGTCCCGCGTTTCCACTCTGCCTATCACCTCTGCATCCAGAACAGATCCCAGTGGTCCAAGAACTTGAAACCTCTTCTCTTGCTCCAGCACACTTGCCATTAATGCATCTGCCCCATCCTCCTGGTCCTGCCTTCAACAGGATGCTGGAGGAACTCATCAGTACAGGCAGAACTCGCAGAGATAAAAACAGACTGTCAACGATTCGGGTCAGGACCTTCCTCAGGACTGTTCTGAAGAAGTGTCCTGAAGAAGGCTCCTGGCCCGAAACGATGACGGTCTGTTTCCTCTGCGGATGCTGTCTTGCCTGCTGAGTTCCTCCACATCTTGTTTTTTTTTCATCTAGATTCCAGCATCTGCATTTCTTTGTTTCTCTGTTCTGTCCTCATCAGCACGTAAGTCATCCAGACATCACAGCCCAGAACGTCCCGCTCTTGTAACCTTCTGCAAATTTCCCCATATTCAGGACCTAATTCCTTACTCTAATGATCGTGTTGATATGAATGTGGCAACGATGTCTCGCAACTCGCACTTCCCTTGCTAACGAAATCCCTGCCCATTGTCAACGATTCTGGGCCTTCCTGTCTCAGCCCCCTCTGGAGCATCAACAACCGTTCTGAAGTGTGCAGCGGATATGTACAATATTGGCCTCAATCTTTCTTTCTCAAATCTGTATGATTTAATAATGCTGACCAACTGTTGCCTCCTCTGCAATCAGAACAAAGATACACCGTACCAGAAACTGCACCGTCAGCGCGCTTCTGCCAATTGTCCTCTGTGTCGAAAGTTTGAATTCAAAGAAGTAAATGCGATGAGCATTTCCACACACCGTTTCAGCGAGGATTTGGGCCCAGCTAAACTGCGCAATTGCGCATAGTGAGGCGACAAATTACGGGGTGAAAATGTGACGAAATTTCCCGAAGTGCAGTTGTTTCTTCAGAACATGGCTGAGTTGCAATTAACAGAAGGCAAAGGGCTTGTCACAAGACAAGATTATCAGAATGCAAGGAGATGAGCAAACTGAAAGTGACGCACAAGAGTACAACCGTGCGCAAACGTCCGTACACGTCAATCAAATAGAATCCACGCAACTCTGAAATTCCATCAGGTAACCTGTGATCAGCCTGTGTGCTTAACTCCGAATACCAACCAACTCCCTCAAGGAATCCGCTTTCTTTCGGTAAAGAATTAATACCTCCGCTCCCTCCCCACCCAAACAAGTAATGACACTCAGTTCCTGCCGTATTTTCCCTGAAAAGTCCCACAGACTGGGCCGCTCTGAGAAATGAAAATCACATCCTTTCTCTGTTAACTAAAAGATTCGATTATTTCAAACGATGACCTGGATTTCTGGATTCTTCACCATCCGGCGAAGTCACCAGCCACTCGGATTCTGACCTTGTTTATCAATGCAGCGAAAACCGACTCTGGCGGGACTCGAGCCCACATATTTTCAATAACTTGATCACGCATCAGTCGGTCCAACACACAATCCATTGCGCTACTGAGCGCACCGTTACCCCCGTTACTGCATATTAATAAAGTTACTGTACAACAAATTGCAATTTGTGAATCACAAACTCTAGTCGGCTCTCGTTCACTCTTGCACTGAAGAAGCGACAGAATCAGTCCCACCTTCCCATCCGATTGCACCACTAAGTTCGTCAATTTTCCAGGCAATTGTACGGCAGGAATTTCTGATGAAACACCCGGCAGTTTTTCCGTCTACTCAGTGAGATTCGCTTGCGTTTTTCCCTCCTGCCGAGGTCGCCGCTTTGAATACCTACTGCAGAACCCGCAGATTTCAGGGCAACAGTCCATGAGCACTATCATCGTGTGCCGCCTTGTAGCACGTGACTTCAGAGTTCGGGAATCCTTGCAAAATCCACGTGTTGAAAATAAAATTCAGAACAGATTACAATGTTTGTCATTTTCAAATGAAACTTCAGGTAAGATCTTTGCTTGTTGGAATTTCCTCTGATTGCTCCCTTTGACTGTCGTCCTGTTGCAAAATTTATCATGAAAAGACGAAAAGGGACAGAAAATCGAAGGAAGTGAACAACACCGATTGACATTCCGTGAGGACTGATGGAGACACCAGACTATTGAAGAATAATTGAAGCGGAAGAACCTCGGAGAAAGCTTGTCCAGAGGTATCCTGGGGTCCAAATCTAAAACACCCTGAAAGTGGCTGCACATGTCGATTGGGCGGGAAAGAAGACGGGTGGCATGCTGGAATTTATTAGTTGTGGCGCTGAGTTAAAGAGTCCGGAAATTATGTTGCGGATTTAGAAAATTCAAGTTGGAACGTATTTGGAGCATTGCATTCAATTCTGTTACCCCATTATAGGAATAATGTGGAGGCCCTGGAGAGGATGTAGAAGAGTTTTCCCAGGATTCTTCCTGGAGCCGAGGGATCCGGGAGAGGTTTGAGGAACTGGGATTCCTCTCTCTGGAGCAGCGGAGAAAAACAGGGAAGCCTGCTGGTCGTTAATGGAGTCACAGCTATTTGCCGTTGCTCCAACATTACCGACCTGTTCCAATCCGTTTTGAAATATTTTTTTCTAAACGTGATGTTACTTCACTTTGACTCACTAGGAGTCAAAAGTACTAAACCTACCGAAGAAGATGATCCCCTGCATCTTTCCTGTCTATTTTACAATTGCTTCGAAAACACACAGATGATTCTTCCGTACAGTTTCAACAGCTTAACTCCAAGCTGCACTCCATTCAAAAACCCGTAGACGATCACGATAAGCTATTTGAAGTGAATGAAACGACACTTTCAATTTTAGATGTCAAAACTGATGATTTAGAAAAGCTATGTAAAAAGCAATCAGTCCAATGAAAAGTTAATGCAGAAGCTTGTCGATTTAGAAAACAGAAGCAAAAGAAATAAGCTACGTGTTCTGGGTCTTAAAGAATCGATTGAAGGTGACTAGGCTACGAAATTCTTTGAAAACCTTTTGCCACAACTGTTCCCTAATATTTTATCATCTCTGTCTCAGGTCGATCGAGGGCAGAGATCGCTGGTGCATCAACCTGCTGCGGGAGATTGGCCCAGATCGGTTATAATCTGTCTGCATCACATTCAAATGAAAGAGCTTCCAATTCGTAATTCCCGTCGAAGAGAAGTGATCGATTACCAAGATTACAATATCAGAATTGTTGAAGATTTTTTACCAGAAGTTATGAATGAACGCTTTAAATTCAAAAAGATCATGTTGGAACATTTTAACAAAAGCTTCAAGGCTTCTCTTCGTTTCCCTGCAAAGCTTCGAATTATTGGGAAAATGGCTCACAGAAGTGGTTTCACTCAGTCGAAGAGGATCAAGTATTTTTGGATCCTGAAGATGAATGTTTCCTAACTTTTCTGCATGATCTCTTGGTAACCCTTTGTAGCTAACGCTCTTTCTGAATGTTTTATGTCTTGCTAAGAAAATAAGGTTTTAAAGAGCTAATACCTTGAATGCCCATGTATTATGATTTTTTTGATTTTTAAAATATTTTATTTCATACATTTTTGAGGTTTTTTCCTTTATTAACAAGGCTTAGTACGGGTAAATCATTTTATGACTTTGAAATCGTGTGTTTTTTTTCAATTCTCTCTTTTGACTGGGGTGGAATTATCCATCTTGAAACAAAGGAGCAGGACATTTTTGGAATGGACGTTTTCTGTATCTTTAGCTGCCGGCTGTCTATTGGTCGGCTTTCTGTCTGGGTGATGGAGAGGGGGATGGATTCCTTCTTTGGAAGCTGCTTTGCGTTCACAGCCGAGTCTGTTGCATGGTTACCTTATCTGAAAGCCCGTTGTCTGGTTTAAATTTACATTCCATTCTGAACTGTTTGTTAACCTCTTTTTTAACTGCACCTGAATAATATTAATATGTATCAAACTATTGATGTACTTAGTTTTAACGTGAAAAGGTTAAAACACCCTGTGAAATGAAATAAGATTTTTCCGAAATTAATAAACTTAAGTTCCCAATTATTTTTTACAATAAACTCAAAAACGTAATTGTGATAACTCACGCTTTTTAGTCAATGGAGAGTGTTGCAATTTCATTCCTCTTTCCGAGCCAAATCTGAGAGGAGGTTGAGTTTCAATTTTATAAACAATACAACATCATCTGTTCAACACAAGGTAATACCTGATACTAAAGGACGTTTTGTTATAGTGTCAGGAAAATTAGATAATGAATTAGTGGTTTTTACCAATATTTATGCCCCGAATATGGAGGAGCCAGGAATTCTTTCAACGATTTTTGCACTCTTGCCAGATTTGAATCTCTATTCTTTAATCTTAGGAGGAGAATTTAATTGTTGACTATTTTCAAGATTAGATAGGTCATCTTCTAAACAAGCTGCTCTCAATAAATCAGCTTTATTTAGTCTTTTTTTAATGAAATCGGGGGTTCCTGGTGTTTGGCGTATTTTATTTTACATCCAGAAGATGGGGAGTATTCGTTTATTTTCATGTTCACCATATGTATTCCAGGATTGATCATTTTTATTGATAGCCAAATGATCCCATCAGTTCGATCCTGTGAATACAAAGAGTTTGCTCTTTAAGATCATTCTCATGCGTTTCACATGTTAAATCTCGCTGGACTTCCTCAAACAAACAGATTTTTGCGTTTTAATCCAACTTTTTTATGTAATAAAGACATTTTTTGGAGAAAAAAATATTCTTTTTTAAGAGAATAAGCTGGAAGAGGCTCCGGTCATATTATATGGATTGCCCTTAAGGCATTTATTCGAGGACAAGTTATCTCCTGTACGTCAAGTGTTAAAAAATAAGTTAACAGAGAGAGAATTGATTTAGCTCATCAGTTGAAACTATTAGACCAAAAATATGCCTTGGAACCAGATCCAGCTTTATACAAAAGACGCGTTGAAATTAAAACTAAATAGATCTAATTTTAACATATCCAATTGAAAGTCGACTTTTAAAAGATAAACGTCAATTTTATATTCATGGAGCGAAGAATGGCGATTGATATTCAATAAGGATTCCATGATGGATGGATGGATGGAGATACCGGTGTACTGAATGATAATTGGAGCGGAAGAGCTTCGAGGAAGCTGGTCCAGATGTATCTTGGTGTCTCTTACTCCCGAGAAGTTACGACAGAAGCCGACAGGGCGATAAAGAAGGCGCACGGCATGCTTGAATTTATTTGTTGTGGAATTGATTTCGGGAGTCAGGACATTAGGTTTCAGATTTGTAAAACAACTCTGCTTGGTAAGTATTTGGAATATTGCATTCAATTCTGTCACCCCATTAAAGAAAGAATAGGTCGGCTCTGGACAGGGTTCAGTCGAGGTTGACCAGGACGCTGCCTGGAGTAGGGTGCATGAGTTGTTCAGGAGAGGTTTGACAAAGTGCGTTTCCTCTCTCTGGAGCAGTGAAAAGTAAGTGGAGTTCCAACAGAAGTTTATAAAACTATGAGCGGTATTGATAAAGCGGACAGCTGGTACATTTTTTTCCAGAAGCGAAATATCTGATGCTGTATGGCATGCATTTAATTTGAGGTGTAGAGAACAAAGGAGATATGCGGGGCAAGAGTTTTCGACAGAGTGGTGGGTGCCTCGAATTCGGTGCAGTGGTCGGGGTGGACGCTGGTACGATCGAGGCGTTTAAAAGGCTCTCAAAACGACTCCTGACTGTGTAGAGAATGGAGGGACATGGACCATGTGCGGCAGGAGAGGTTGACTGTCATTAGATTAATTGGTTCCTCACAACATCGTGGGATGAAGAGTCTGTTCCTGTGCTCACCTCTTCTGTGGTCACTGAAGCAGCAAATTACATGTACTAGTTGATGGCTGGATTGAATCTAGATTAGAAAAGAGGAAACATCGCAGATGAAAGGTTGAGGAAAAGAGGAACCAAACTGCAAGTGCGGTTTTACCAACGTCTGGTGCAGCTGTAACATGACGTCCCATCTCTGCTGTCGATACGCTGAGTGTTGAGGGCACTCGGGCCGAACTCCTCCTGCACCGCCGAGTCCAAAATGGTGAGGTGATATTTTAGACAGAGGGCCCGTCAGGGATTTGAACCCGGAACCTCTCGCACGCTCGGAAATTCAAACCCAAAGCGAGAATCATACCGCTAAACCAACGAGCAGCTTCATGTTCATCGCGTTACTCCAATTCGCAACTGGAAGCTTTTGCACAGCGTTCAAGGCAAGGGCACCCGACACCATGCTGCTCCTGTTCTGCATTTAACCATTGTGATCATCACCAATTTACAAACATAATGTGATGTTTCAACTTTACACATTGCGAAACAGGTGCCTGTCCCAATGCAGCTGAAAGAGTTCTCCGTTCATGCTATGTTTGGCCCCTGTCTCTGTAAATGCTATGTTTGGTCCCTGTCGCTGTGACTCTGCACGGAGATCGCTGGTGATGGAACTGTCGCCAGCGGATCGCAATTGGTGATACCATTTGCTCCTCGCGTGGCCTTTCCCCTTTGCAATATTGTGGGGCATAAGTTTCAGAACTGAGTTGCAGAGAGATGGTAAAACTTACATTGCTTGTTCGCTGTTGCTGGGATTGAACTTCAACTGCTGTCACCATTTAAACAGTAATGGTTGCTGTTCTCTTTTGGAGAGATGATTATGCGTTCAAAGATAGAATTCCCTGAAATATTAAAACAGTTGGTGGAATGTTTATTTACCAACATGCAATATTACAAATGCTGTTGAGAATGTTTCATTCCATTTTAAGTCAGTGTTGAAGATTGTGGGTCGTCAGAAGGTCGGCCTTTACTGACGGTCACCAGAGGGTGGCGCTGGACCTGTCTACAGAACCGCTGGAGCCGGTGTGCTGATGATCTTCCAACAGT
>JARFYF010065302.1:0-21318 GCA_030265395.1 Rhina ancylostomus | reverse complement strand
CTAATCTATCACTGCTGCACTACATTGCCATCCATCAATATAGGTTAATAATAAAATCGTTAAAGCATGGACCACTTCCTACATCTTGAGAGTTACCTCTTGATGAAGGCAGGGATTGATGTGAAATTCACTGCTGTGTTAGGTGTACCAGCACATCCTTTGGTCAATTCAGCAAAACAGTATTTGAAGACCAAGACCTCAGACCTGGCACAAAACTCAAGGTCTTTTGGGCAGCAGTGACCGCTGCCCTCCTATATATGCTTCAGGGAATTGGACTATCTGCAGCAAATATTCAAGGCACTAAATAACTCCCACCAATGCTTCCTCTGCAAAAATCCACTAAATTTGAGGGAGACTAACCAACCAACATTAGTGTCCTTTTCCAGAATAACATCCCCAGTATTGAGCCCCTCAGTCAGCTTCCTTGGGCAAGCTGCATTTGTATGCCCGATGGCAGACTTCCAAAACAGATCTTCTGGTCCGAGCTTTGTCACAGGATCAGAGTGCCAGATGAACAGAGAAAAATATTTTAAAGATGTGTCCAAAGCTTCCTTGATGAAATGCAACATCTCCACTCACATCTGGGAGAATGGACCATGACTGCTTTTAGTGGAGAAGAAGCATTTGGGATGGTGTTCAGAACTTCGGAGCCATGTACTAGGAGCATACGGAAGGCATGCTTAAACGGTGGAGGGGGAGCACCCCCTCACAAATTGCTCATCTGCCTGCACCGTCAGGCAGTTCTCATTGATCACATCAACTGCACAGAATTCTCAAAACTAGAGTGGAAGTCCTCTTCTATATCATGGGACAGCCTAAGGATTAGAAGAAGGACATGCTGCCACTTGCTGTGGCACTCCATGAACCTTATGTTCTGATGACCTATGGTCTTTACCAGTAGTAGATATACCAGTTTATTTGTAGTTTTATTTTTTAATTATCTTGTATTGTATTTCCAAATAAAATGGTGCTGTGTATTTTCAAATCAACCTCAATGTCATCTTCAGGTAAAGAAAGGCCTGTGTCTGTTTGTAGTAACAGGAGCAGACCTGGGGGAACTATTGTTACCAACTTGCTTTTTGTCTATGTTTTCCTCCACCTTGTGAAAATGGTGAACCAGTTGGTCAAGTCAAATTGCTACTCATTTTAAAATTAATCTTTGTAGGAAAAAAAGTTGGCAGTTTGGTAGGTTTACTGCTTATAATCAGGTTATTTGTTAATTCACATTGTAAGCAGTCTGAACAGCCTGGACAAATTGCATTGGCTAGTATGGGGGTTGCATGCATCATGGGATACAAACTACTGGGTTTTTTTGTATACTTGAGTGTGTGTATGTATGTATAAAAATGAGAAAGAGTAAAGACATTTGGGAAAACGGCTGGACAGAAAACCAAGGTGACCTAGCAATACAAATTGCATGTCTACCATTTTGTTTCAATTTGTTTTTGGAAAGTTAGATTAACTCTTTTTGTATCGTGTGAGAATAAAATCCCCAAACACAGATGGTATTATAATCTTTCCATGCATTCATTATTTATTATAGGTAATTAGTTGTGTCTATATAAATAAAAGCTGATCTGAAACAGAACTCAGAATGTGAAAAGAATATGTTATGAATAATGCATAGTTACTAATGTGCCAATAGGATATTCAGTGTTAAAGTTTTATCCATAAAGATTAGTTGATAAATTTGAAGTATGTCTTCCTTCTCATTATTGATTGTTATTAATTATTTATCTCCATTTCACTTGAGAAGATACAATAGCCAACTGTTGCTGTACCATATCCAGCACTGCTCTTAATCAAGAACATGAATTGACTTACTAATCTTATTTTTTACATCCATTTGCTATTGACAAGCATCTGCCTCTTACTGTTGAATCTGCTGAGGTCAAGCATAGCCACATGTAGAAATATTCAGAAGTTTTATACCTTTTATAATGTCAGTTGACTTTTTAACCCATTGCAATATAAATATTGTAACAGTTTTCTGATCCAACTGAAGATTTTAATAATTACAGCAATCGATATGTCATGAAGCTATTGAGCATTTTCATGTTTAAAGGACTGGTGTTAATTTTGTGCCAATTTTTTTCTTCCTGAAACAAAATTTTCCAGATCAGGAGTTGATTATTTTCCAACAAGTTTGTTACCTTTGCTGGTCAAATGCTACTGGTTTCATCTGAGCTTTAGATAACCAATAAATTTGTTACAGTATTGATATTTATCTTTGCCACCTCAGAGTTCTAAACTTGCTTATCTGGCTGAAGTCCTTTTGATCACACTTCCGGTAAATGAGAATGGATGACTTTAGTCCGTAATTTGAACAGCAAGTCAAATAATGACAGAACTCTGCCAAAGGATATAAACCGTTCTACAAAGGAAAAGTGATTTCATTTCAGTTTAATTGTGAATTGATGAATAACAGTCGCACATGGTGCTATTATAGCCTCTGAACAGTGTCTAGATGTCGGGGTGGTGAAACATGATTTTAATTTGTTCTCAATTTGGAAGTAAGATCTACGGGTTCAAGTCTAGGTTAGATATGGTAGGGATATTGGTTTTCAGGTAAGTTGCAGGCATAATAGTGAGCAGAGGTCAAGGCCATTAACATTTATTGTAGGTTTGGATATTATCCTTCCAGTTTATTAACCAGAGTCTATGTTGATTGATATAAATGGAAATTAACTTTCTCACCAGCTGATGTTAAAATGTTCATAAATTTATGATGATGGAATCCTTTAGCAGCAAGAAGACTTTTGAAGCATGAAACCCTATTTGGTGTGGAGTTTCACCTTGAGTGTTATTCAGGCTGAGAGGGATATCAGTTTTGAGGTGCATTTGTTTCAAAATAAGAATAGTGGTTTAATCACTAATTAGTTGTCTTGTTTTCATTAACATTTAATAGCTTTTAAAGTGAGAGGGCAGCTGAAATACAATACCTGCACACAATGGGAGGTAAAGAATACGATTGCCTCGAAATTAGACCCATTTGCAACTGATTTTATGTGTAAATCATGCATAAAAACAGTTTTATACATGATTTAACACAATAGGGACAATTTCTGGTTTAGGTCGCGTCTATTGGGAAACTGAGTCAAGTACTTTTGGATGTGAATATCCTCAGCACATTTTTCTGGTGCCATTTGCACGCTTAATGTACCCAGTGCTTCATTGTTACACTACCAACAGAAAATGGAACAATGATATGCAACTTAGAATATTCATTCTTAACCTCTAGTAAAACAAGGACCAAATCCCTCATTACTTTTGCAGGTATATATAAATTAAACTTTCCCTTTGCTCTGTGCATCTGCCTGTCGGAGCTTTTAATGCTCTGTATATTTCAGATATCATTACTTATTGCAGCTGTGCACAGCAGAGGTAGATGCTGTGATCTCAGCAGAATCACAGACCTATACCTCTCAATGGCTTGGGGCCATTTGTAGTATTTCCACCTTTCCTTTTGGCCTAGAAGGCCATTCAGCCCTTTGAGTTTGTGCTGGCTCTCAGCAATCCCACAAAATCTCCTCACCCCTACTTATTTCTCTGAAACCGTTTTCTCTCTCTCATGCCCATAGTTGATGGCTGGGTTTGGCCTCTGTGAGAAATTGAATTACATGAACAATGGCCTTGTCAGATATGAGAGTGCTATGAGGGAGTGATTAGACTTGCGTGGTTAAAAAGATGAGAAAAGTCAAGAGGAGTAAGTGGAAAGAACAATAGATTGGGCCACAGAATAGGGGTGGGTGAGGGGGGGAGGGAGGGAGGTGAACAGATCAGAAGGGGTGGATTAAAGGAATACTTGTCAACAATTAAAGATCTTAGTTGGCTTGAGAGACAATTTGAGATTGCAATAACCATTAATAGAAATATAGTTTAGAATTGGGCAGGGGTCTGTAAATATGTCAGTATAGTGGTTACTTTCCTGAGTAGCAAGTAAGAGACAATTCAACAGGTGAAAATCGAAAAAGACTGCAGAAATCTAAAATAAAAAGAAATAGAAAATGCTGGAAATACTTAGCAGGTCAGGCTGCATCTTTGGGAAGAGAAAAAGAATTAACATTTCAGATCAAAGTCCCTTCATCAAAACCAATTCTTTTTGTTTTGATGAGGGGTCTTTGACCTGAAATGTTAATTCATTTTCTCTTCATAGATGCAGCCTGACAGAGTATTTTCCAGAGTTTTCTGGTTTTATGAGAGAGTTTTCAAATTCACATTGCCAAATTTGTGAAATTGAATGCAGTAAATCTAGTTACTTTATTGACTGGCCACAGGACAGGTAATCTTGAAAGCTGATGAGGTATTGTTAACTAAAAATTTACTTTATAAATATTCTTCAAAGGCCTATCACCTAGTTTGATTACGACTATTAGCATAGCTCAACATCATCATCTTCCTCATCTCTGAACTTGTGGCTCAAGTTGTATTCTAACACCTAACCATTTATTCCTCTCTCACAGAACTTAAGCATTGTCTTCCAGGCAATATATTAAACCAAGCATCTGTCTCTGTCTAATTCCCTTACCCAATTTCCCCAGGTGTATATAAAGATCCCATTGTGCCATTTAAGAGCAGGGGAGTTCCTCAGGTGTCTTGACTAATTAAAGACCAATTTAATTGATTATTTGTCTCATTGCTGTTTTAAGGACAATTACTTTGCAGAACTTTATTGCTGCTGTATTTATCAACATAATATTGGATACAAATTGCCCTCTAAGAGGGGTGAAACTATAGTTCCTTATGGAAGGGGATAAGTAGATTTTAAAAAATTTAAGAGTTTAGAATAATGGCATGGAAGTGGAACTAAGTAGCAACTTTTTCCAGAGACCTGGCACAGATGTAATTATGTATGATCAATTTATTAACATAAGATTGTGCATGCTTTACAGGACTTTCAGTTATGTGCTTCTGTGTTTGTACTGTACCAATGCACAGAGCTTGTAGAGTTTGCACAGATAATATACATCTACATGCATTTTTATGAAAGTGATTCACTGATGTGTAATTAATATACAGTGAGGGCCATTTACAAGAAAAGCAACTTGAACAGGCATTTAACCATTCTTATTTAAAAGAAATATCCATTGCATACAGATATGTTAAGATTTAAGTTGAGGGAGAACTCATTACATCGATGTGGCTGAAGGCTGCAGTTGAAAGTCTTGGCATCCAAAGTTGACATCCAGAGGACCTGAAAGAGGAGCTATCCCTGAATAGTCTTTCAGAAGCCACACTTGTACATCAAACTGTTTGAGTAATAAGGCATATGAATATAATAACATTCTTTGCTCTGGCAATTCCTTGACTTCATTGCCTGCAGAGCTGAAAGCTATTGTTGCTATCTTAGCCTTTAGATCATTCCAGATTGCTCGTAATAAGCCACATTTGCAGCCACAAGGTTATGGTGGTGGATCATAGTTAAGTTATTGAGCTAGATAGAGTAAAACTCCATTAATTTGGGTGGTGTTGGACTAGCAGATTTTCGAACTATTGGATGCCATTCTGTTAATACACCAACGTACTTAATTGGCTTTTTTAAAAATGTTATCCTGCAGAATAAAATATTTTCCAGTGAAAATATTAAAAGGCACATGGGAAAGGGAACCAGGTAAATTTTAAGGGTGTTTGGCAAACAAAGCCAGATGAGTTTAAAGGGAGCACGGGAACCAGGGCCCTGGTGAGTGGAAAGAAGTGGAAAAATCTGTACCCAGCGAGCCAAATGCCAAACCATCAGAATTTCCAGATAATTACATAGCAGATTATCAAGACTTTTACTGTAATCAGATGCCTGTACTAACAAAGGTGTAAAGAACACCTGGCATAGACCTAGACCACAGATTCAGACATGGTAAAGTCTTCTTCACAAACATCTGGTGACTGCTGTTTAAATTGCGAGGATTGTCCCACAGACTTGTTAATCAACAATCTCACTCACAATAATATTCACAGAATCCTCCCTAACAGTTGTTGTGCTGTTCTCTCCATCACTGAATTTAAATTTTATTTACAGCGTGGTAACAGGCCCTTTCGGCCCAACAAGTCCACGCCGCACCAATTTAAACCCATATTAACCTACCCGTACGTCTTTGGAATGTAGGAGGAAACCCACGCAGACACGGGAGAACGTACAAACTCCATACAGACAGTGACAGGAGTAACTCTGGGTGCTTTCTGACATCGAGCAGAACAGACCAAGGCACAATCATACATAGGCAGGAAGAAGTAGCTCTGGAAGTACTCAGCATTTTCTTCAGACCCTTACCCCAACCTCAAAGTTTCATGGAATCAGATGAAACATAAGCAAAGAAACCTCCTCCTCATGCCCTCCTTCAGCTGATAAATCAATGTTCCTGATAGTGAAAAATTCTTGGAAGAAGCATGGAAAGTAGGGGACCTTTATGTCCTTCACCAAGAGTGGCTTAGTAGCTATAGTACTGACCAAGATGTTTGAGTTCTGAAGGAATATAGTTGCTACACTGGGTCTGCAGCAGGTAGTGAGTGAACTAACACAAGAGATAAACTAACATGACCTCATCCTCATCAAACCAACCGCAGTGGTAGAAGTGACAACCACACACTCCTTGTGGAGATAAATTTCTGTCTTTACACTGAGGATGTCCTGTCCTGTATAACACTACAATTGTGCTAAATGGGTCAGACTCCAAGCAAATCTGAAAACTCAAAACTGAGCATTGATAAGATGATGTAGGCCATCAGCATTGGCAGAAATTTACACAATTACAATCTGTAACTTCATGTTCTGACAATATGGAGTCATATAGCACAGAAACGGGCCCTTTGGCTCACCATGTCCACACTGTCCATCAAGTACCTGTCTATATTAATCCCAGCATTTACCAGCACTTAGTCTTTATCCATCTATGCCTTGGTGATTCATGTATTCTAAAGTTACTATCAGCCCAGGGGATCAACAGTAGTTCTAATGAGGAGTACAGAATGGTATGCTGGGAGCAGCATTAGCATACCTAAAAATAATGAGGTGCCAACTAGTGAAGCCCCACTCTGGACTTTGGACTTGCTATATGGCATGGAATAGACAGAGCTAACTGATCTCACAACCATTGATCAGATTGAAGCCCTATAGTCCTACCACATCTAGTTGTGAATGGTGATGACTGGCTAACGGGAGGAGGAGGCTCAAAGCATATCTCAATCCTGAAGATGTAGAGTTGAGCAATTGCATGCTAGAGACAAGACTAAGTCATTCTCAAGCTGAGTGGATGATCCATCCAGGCATTTTCCTGAGATTCCCAACAGTTTTCAGCTAATTTGATTTGTTCCATGTTGATAGCTAGAAATGGCAGAGAATACTGAATGCAACAAAGGCTATAGGACCAGACTACCTCCAAATTTAGTACTGAAGAAATAGCTGTGGTTCCTAACGATGTGAAAAATTTCTGTTCACAAAAGGAAAGACAAATATCATCAAAAAATTGCAGATTTTGGAAGTCTGAAATAAAATCAGAAACATTCAGTAGGTCGGGCAATATTTGTGGGAAAGTGGAAGAGATTTAATGTTTCAGGTTGAAAACCTTTATTCATAGATGCTGCCTGACCTATGTAGATCCAACATTTTCTGCTTTTACTCAATTCTAGCTAGTTACAGCCCGATCAGTTGATTTTCAATCATCAACAAATTAGCAGAAGGTATTATATGTAATGTGGTCTAGCAGCAGTTATTTGCCAATACGCCAGGATCACTCACCCCCAGGTCTCCTCATGTTCCTAAAATGACCAAAGAGCTGATTTCCAAAGATGAGGTGAGACTGACTGCCTTTGACAGCATTTGACTGATTGTGGTATTAAGGAGCCTTGGTATAACTGAAGTCAGTGGGTCTCCAAACACTCCAATGCTTGAACTCACATCTTATAAAAAAGAAGATGGTTGTATTTGTTGGAGATCAACCATCCCAGCCTCAGGACAATACTGCAGGAATTCCTCAGTGCAATGCCCTAGGCCTTGCCATCTTAAGCTGTTTCACAATGAACCTTCCTTTCATCAGAAGGGCAGATGTATGGATGTTCACTGATAATTGCACAATATTCAATTCCATTCACCACAACTCCAACAAATGAAGAAGTCCATGCCTGCATGCAGCAAGATCTAGACGATATTCAGGCATGGGCTGAATTGTGGCAAGTAACGTATACACAATAAGAGCACCAGGCAATGACTATCTCCAACAAGAGAGAGCCTAACCATCTATCCATGACGTTCAATGTCATTACCATTTCCAAGTCCCACACCATCAACATCCTGGGATCACCATTGTCTAGAAACTCAACTGGACCATCTTGTAAATACTGTGAGCACATTAGAGCATTGATATACTGTGGTAAATGATTCATCACACAACATTCCAAAGCCATTCCAGTATCTACATGGCACATCACTCTCCAGTTGCTTTGATGAGTGTGACTTCATTAAATTTCAAGAAGCTCAACACTTTGTCCAAGACAAAGCAGCCCACTTAATTGGCATCTTATCAACCACTCTAAAATTCATTCACTCCACCACCAGCACACAATGATCGCATTCTGCACTATCTATAAAATGTGCTGCAGTTACTCGCCTAGGCGATTCCACAACACTTCCCAAACACGCAAACACTACCACTGAGAAGGACAAGGGCATCAGGTGTGTAGGAACACTACTTCCTGCATGGTCCCCTCCAACCTGCATATCATTCTTAATTGCCAGTCTGTTATTGTTATTGTCAGCATTCTGTTATTGTTTCCCCTTGTTCTACCTCAATGTACTGATGTAATGAAATGATCTGTATGGATGGCACGCAAAACAAAAGTTTTTCACTGTACCTTGGTACATGTGACGATAATAAACCAAATTACCAGTCCATGATACTTCCAGTCCTTCATCAGGACCAGTCTAAATCCTGGAACTTCCTGCCCAACTGCACTATGGGAATACCTACATCAGGACCACCACAGTTCAAGAAGTCTGCTCATTATCACCACCTCAATATAAGTTAGGGATGGGCAAGAATTGCTGGCCATACCAGAGATGCCCAGATCCTAAAAATGGAACAAAGTTTTATTTGCAGTTTGTAACTTGTTGCTGAACACTGTGAGAGTTGAGTTCATTGTGTACTTGAATTGGGAGCAGCAAAAGTTGTGAACGCACAGGTTTGCTAGGATTGTGGACAATCAATGAGTAATGGATTGCACCTATTGCATTCTTCAAATGAACCTGAATTTCTTCATGAATCATAAAAACTGTCATTGCCTGATACAAATTTTGTACAACTACTGGTGAAAGAACCTCATGGTTGAAGCATGCAACCAGGAAGCTTTCAGTAATGCACTTATCCTGAGGCAGTTCACTGTGCCTGCAGATTTTAAGTAATGCTGTCAGAAGAATGGCCATAGGACAACAAAGACTATCCTTACTTTGTTTCTTCACTTCAGTCAGCACTCCTGATTGTGTGTTGGAGAGCTTAATTATAACCATAGTTGTTGGGTGTATTGAAGCCTTGTAGAGATGTGGTAGAGTTGTGGAACTAGCTGTAAGCAGTATTCAGGTGGAACCTGATACCAAATTTTCAAATGACGACACCAAGGAATACCTTATTAAAGAAGACCAAGAAGGAGATTTGTGGAAATTCCAGAGATAATGGTCTAAGGGCAGGAAGAAGCACCTATTGCTTCTTCACCTTGATCATTGTGAATCTTTGAAATTCTCTGCCCAAGAGGTCATTGACAATATACAAGTCAGAGAGAATTAGAATTTTGGATATTAACCAATGGATATGTGATGTATATAGGAAAATGGCACTGAGGTAAAAGATAAGCCATGATGTTATTGAATGCCAGTACAGTCATGAGGGTGTACTCCTGCCATTTTTCTTTTTATTATATACAACGAAAGCTGAAACAAGTTAGAGAAAGGCAACAGAATTGACCATGGAGGCATATGAGGAAGATTGTGAATTGACCATGTCGATAGCTGTGGAGATGAGAGGGATGAAGAGATGAGAGGAAGGGGTGAGCAAGAGCTAGCAAGTGATAGGTGGATCCAAGTGAGGAGGGGTGATGGGCAGACAGGAGGGAAGACTAGAAATAGCAATAGAGGCTGGAAGGTGATAGGTGGAGGCAACAAAGGGCTGCAAATCTTTATAGTTCTTTATACTGGCTATCTCCCCTCGATCTTTCAAGTCAGGTGATGGGTCTTGATCAGAAACATCATTTCCTTCCATAGATGCTGCCTGACCCTTTGAGTTCCTTCAGTATTTTGTTTGTTGCTCCAGTTTACAGCATCTTCAGTCTTTTGTGACTCCAGTATTCTGTCTACCTTTCTAAAATGAGGAACTCAAAATTGTTATAATAACAGGAACACTTTTCAGAATTGAATAAAATTGAATAAATCAACTTTAAATCTTGCATTTCTAAAAATTAATTTACCAGATGTGGGCATTGCTGGTAAGGCTAGTATTTATTGCTCTTGAAAAGATGGCAGACAACTTCCATCTTTAACTGTTTTACTGAAGGTATGCCGGCAGCTCTGTTGGGTAGAGAGTTTCAGGGTTTAAGCTTTGTAATGATGAAGAACTAGCACTATATTTCAGGATGGGTGTTTCCTTGGAGCTCCCACTTCTGCTTTTATGTACAATAGAAGTCATGGATTTGTGAGGTACTGCCCAAGTAGCCTAGGAGAATAATTGGAATGCACTTTTGTAGATGATGCAGCTTTAGTGCAATGGTGTGGGAAGGAATCAATGTTTAAGGATAGATGGGATGTCAATCAAGCAAGCTGCTTTGTTCTGGATAGTTTTGTATTGCTGGAGCTGCACTCATCTGGGCAAGTGGTAATTATTCCATCAGGCTCTTGACTTGTGTTATGTAGATGATGGGAAGGCTCTGAGGAGTTGGAAGTTGAATCACTTACCACAGGATAATGAGTTTTTGTCCTGTCCTTTAGTCATAGTAAATGTGTCACTGAACTAGTTAACCTTTTTGTTAATACTAATCCTCAGGACGTTAATGGTTCAAAACTAAATGATGGGGTTGCTTTTGAATGTCAGGGTAGATGGTTAGACTCTCATATAGAAGATGGTCATTGCCTGGAACTCCTGTCACAAATGTTATTTGCCACTGCTCAGCCCATTCCTGAATATTGTCAAAGTCTTGCTTCATGTAGGCTTTGTTTTCTGAGGAGCTGAGAGTGGACTTAGACATTGTGATAATCAATCATTATTAAACTTCCCCTTTTATGATCTTTCTGAAAAGAAGGTAAATAATTAATCAGCTGGAAGTTGTTGGGCTGGGCCACAGCCTGAGGACTTCCTACTGAGCTGTCCTGGGACTGAGAGGAATGACCTCCAAATATCACAATCATATCTTGCATAAAGTAAGATGATTTCAGCCAATAGTGAGTTGTCCTTTTGATCCTCATTGACCACAGACTGTCAAGTTCCTTGATGCCACATCCAGTTAAATGCTGCCTTGGTGTAAATGGCAATCACTATTGCCTCACCTCTTGAATTTGTTGAAGTTTTTAATCCTGGTAATTACCAAAACTGAACTGCTTATCAACATTTATTGATAAGTGAGTGGAAACTGAGATGGGTCATCCACTTGGCACTTTTAACTGAGATGCTTTCAAATTTTTCAGCTTTGTCTTTGCTTGAGGAACCTAGCAGTTGAGTGCCAATGAGGGTTGAGATGTTCTTGGAACTGTCCAGTCCTGTTAGCTATTTTATCTGTTCATCATTCACTACAATATGTGTTATTAGTATAATTCTCCTTCAATTTTTTATATCAATCACTTTTCACACAAATGCATATTGCTGTAAGTTTTCAGAATAAGATATTCATAGGTCAAATTGCAGAATAAAGGGTTTTTAGGTCAAATAGGCTGTACTGATTAGCAATTTATTGAATTAAGGTGCATTTTAAGAATTATTAATTAGTGACTTGAAATATGTAAAATACAAATCATCATTTTGTATCTGTAAGCTTTCCTCTAACACCCTCTACAGGACAGCTAGTGGGTGGATCACATAAGCCACTGCAGTGGAATTCTTCACCTAGTAACTCTACATGCTTATTTTGCAAGCTGATTGCAATAAATACGTATGTACTGCATGTATTTTCTGAATTAGAAAGCTAGCTGAGGTGCAAAACTGAATTTTAATAGGAATGTCAGATTCTGCAATATTATGTTTTATGTTGTACCTTGCTAGGGAATTGTTGTCATGCCAATCTCTTTAAAACTGAGCTCTGTATTAAGCCACCTTTCAGATTTGCCTTGCAGAATGAATCCAATTTGTTTTCAAATGCTGTGAACTAAAGAATTACGTAGCTATAGTTTTCATAATGCACTGTAAAAGGTTTGCAGTAGGATTGTTCTCTTGAGCTTTTAAGGAAACTCACTGTTTTTTTTTAAATGAGTTCTGCAAGTTGCAGCCAAATGCTGCAGTGCAGAGGCAGGAGAATTCTTAGCAGCCATAATATTGTCAGAGAGAAATTGATGCAGTAAGATTTTTATTCGTTCTAAGTTGAAGGATATTTTATAATGCCTTTAGATTCTTAATTCTTAGGATTTACAGGCCTTGAAAGAATTCAGTAAATCAGTAGATTTGGATTTTAAATAAAATGCATTGTATAAGTGAACTGCAGAGCGGTGCTATTTCTTATCTCAGCTGCTTGACTTGGTGGAGTGAGGAGGAAATTGATTGTTTTTCTTCATTAGACACTTCAACGTTTCATTTAGCTTTTTCTTTACTCCTGCATTAGAGGTAGAATGAATATTTTATTCAAATAAAGATAATCTGCCTCTTGCAAGGGCAGATTCATGACAATTGGTTTCAAATTGACAATTCAATGATATGGGAGTTAAATATCTTAAGTGAGATTTCTTGTTTCTGAAGTGTCCTTTTTTTCTTAAATATTCTAATTCATGTTTATGATAATAGGCACTGTGGGCCACATGCAGAGCTCTGGGACAGGTACAGGAATAGATCATGCAGGCCCTCGAGTTGTTTTGCGATTCATTCAGACCTATCTCTTGATTTTAACCAACTGATTTGGTTCTGCATCCTTTTATTACACGTCAAGCAAAAAAAATCCATCTAAGATTTAAGATTGTTATTTGAACTAACAGCTTTTGCACTTTAAAAGGTATTCCACATTTCTGTCACCCTCTGTAAACGTGAATTGTTAAATTGGTAGATTCCACTATGTATTACTGATGAGCTCTTCCTAGTTAGTGTGCTTACTTGCGGAGGCTGCTGGGCATGTGTAGTGATACTGAGGTTCAGTACACCATTGATATCTCTTTTGATGTTTTCTACAGGAATATATGATTCATGAATGTCATCTTGCAGGAGCAAGCCTTACCAAAAGAGTGAAGGTTGGCTTCTGTGATGATTCTTTTGGTAGGGTGCTACCAAGAAATTCAGAAATTAAGATCCCACTTGATTCTTTCAAAATCATGTCTTTTCTCCCGTGAAACCCAACTGTCCCAATCTTTGCTCCAGATGTCCATCTGTAATAGCACAATATCTCATCAGTATCTTTGGGAGGTCAAATAGGGTAGGACATATACAATGAATGGTAGGGTCTTGGGGAGTATTGAGGTACAAAGGGTCCTTTGTGCATAAGTTGAAGGATCCCTGAAGGTGGCAGCACAGTTTGACGGGGTGGTAAAGAAGGCATATGGGATGCTGATCTTCATTAGCCAGGCCATAGAATATGAGAAAAGGGAAGTTATGTTACAACTTTATAAAACATTGGTGAGGCAACATTTAGACTATTGTGTGCAGTTTAGGTCACACAATATAGAAAAGACATGATTTCTCTGGAGGGAGTGCAGAGGATTTTGCTTGGGTGGAATGTTTCAGTTCAGAGGAGAGACTGATTAGGCTGGTTTGTTTTCTTTGGAGCAGAGAATGGTGGTGGAGGTGTACACAATTATGGAGGACATAAATAGGATAGACAGCAGTAAACTTTTCCCATAGCAGGGGTGTCTATAAACAGGGGGTGCAAAGTAAGGAGTAAGAGGTTTGTAGGGAATATAAGGAAGAACCTTTTCACCAGAGGGTGGTTGGAGTTTGGAATGCACTGCTTGACACCAATATTTAATGCAATATTTGCAACATTTAATGGCACAGTAGTGAAGCTAGTAGACCCACTGCCTCACAGCGCCAGAAACCTGGGTTCAATTTTGACCTTGGGTTCTGTGTGTGTGGAGTTTGCATATTCTCTTTGTAACCACATGTCAAGTTTCCTATGGGTGTTCCAGCTTCCACCCACATTATGCAAACTTCCATGCTTGTAGGTTTGTTGGCCACTGTAAATTGCCCTTGTGTGTGAATGTGTGTTAGAATCAGGGGTAGGGGGATTTGTTGAGAATATGGGATTAATGTAAATAGATTACATTACCATCCTCAAACCTTTGGATGGTAATGTAATCCATTTACATTAATCCCATGCAGTGGTGATGGTTAGTGTGGACAGTGGACTGAAAGACCTATTTCTGTGCTATCTGTCCCTTTGTCTCTTAATGTGTAGATGAACACTTGAATCACCAAGGCACAGAAGGCTATGGACCAAGTGGTGGTCATTGGGATTGGTATAGATGAGTATTTAATGGTGAGTTGGACAGGTGGGCTGAAGGGGCTGTTTTTGTGCTGTATGATTGTCACTTATTCTGAGACCTGTGGTGTGTGTGTTTCTATCTCCTAGCCACTTAAGTACAAATCTGTCAAAAAGTAGCCCCAAGGTGGCTCCTAGGTAGCAGTTCTTTGCAGCAGATAATGAATGATCCTTGAACTCGAGTCCATTTAGTTTCCCAAACTCCTGATTCCACTGAGTCCCCAAAATTTACTGCTCTCAACATAGAATATGCTCACTGACTGAACATCTACAACCCTCTGGTTTAAAAGGTAAAAGTTAACATAAACTTCCATCTTCTCAGTTTACTTTGTATAGATCAGAGAACAAAACTGCTGAACTTCTGGTCTATGTGAATCATGTACTCATTGTCTTAACTATGTGAGTCAATGGATGCCCTATCCCAGTAATTCCAGCTCTGACTATACATCCAAGCTACATATCATTTATTTATAACAAGGTAGATTGTGAGGTGAAGAGTCCATCTCATTGTATAAGGGAACTGTTCAATAGTCTTATCACAGTGAGATAGAAGCTGTCCTTAAGCCTGGTGTTATGTGGCCTTAGGCTCCTGTATCTTCAGCTTGATAGGAGAGGAGAGAAGTAAGTAACTATAGACTGGTTGATTGCATTCTATATCAGCTATATTGAAAATATTTATTTTCTGACCTTTAGTATCTTGAATGAAAAATTCATGTAACTGAGATGATGTTGTAAGTGTTATAGTATTTTCAGTGTGACATATAGTACCTCTTTTAGTAATGTCTTGGCATTGGTGACCTATAGTTTTGTTTATTTGGTGCTACAATAACTTTATCTCTTTACTTCACTTTTATGTAGGTTATCTCAAATAGGTCCAAATTACAACTTTTGTCAAATACTCATTTTGTTGTAATGGTTCGGGAAAAACAAAATACATTTTGAACTGTCTGCCCCCACCAGACTTCCAATCATATTTTGAATCTGAAATGGAGAATTTTTAAAAAAATTTTGGCTCTCCATTTTACTGTTTTCTCCTTTGATCTCCAAAGTTTTATATTGTATTACTTAGAAACTATGTAAATTAATCAGTACAGTGGTGTGCTGTACATTTTGCAGCTTTGCACAAAGGATTCTGTTCAGTATTTTATTGAAATAGTATTGCTAAGTACTGCTAGCAATACTATTTCAATATACAGCTGTTTTTAACCACTATTTTTAACTGAAAATTGTTAAATTTTGTGCATATTTGAAATTGTAGACATCATTTATTTATATTATCAGTCTTTTCTATTGATTTTAAAAAAAACTGTTTCTCCTTCCATCCCTGCACCCCTGCTGCAAAGGAATTTGACTTTAAAAAGACAGATTCCATTCTGGGTTCACAATGCTCACTCTGTATAATTCCCAATGGGTGTTAATAGGCAGTATGTGTTATACTCTAAAGTGCACAATATTGCCAATGTATGTCTAACTTCATTTCTACTTGCATTCTTTTGAGGAAAGGAATGGACGAATAGTGATCATAACCTGTTGTCATCCCAGTTGAGTTGTACTTCCTTATCACAAATATTGAATAGAAAACCCTTCTAGTGTGTATGCTGATCTCACTAAATTTAATCGAAGTCTCCAGAAAAATACCATCTTTTTAAGTGCTACGCTATGAATATAATATGCCTGCCAACTGGAACTCTGCAGTTTTTAATAATTTGTGCTATTTTATTTGGATGAAAAAGAAAGTGCACAAGTTCCTGGCAATTTGTTTCAACTGTACTTATAAACAAATATAACTGTACTTATAAACAAATAAACAAATTCTTTCACCATGGGAAACACTTTTTAGCATGTGGAGCAGGTAAACTTAATTCCTACAATTGACAGATTACAGCAGTCATGTTATTCTTCTGGCTCATTCAATGCTACATTTCCTTTCCCCATTTTGATTAATTTATTTCCCACCCACCAATCTTGATACAAAAATTGTGACCAATTTGCTTTGTGCAAAGCCGCCAGAAATTGACTATTCGTCCACAAAGACTTTCATAGACTTGCAGATCTGTGCTAGCTTCAATCGTGACCTGATAGGCTACAGATAAAGTACTTAAATGTGAGATTAGGTTGAGTAGCTCTTCTTTGACTGGTACAGATATTATTGTCCTACTTTGATGTAAATTTTCTTTTAATTTGCTTGGTAAGATTTAATGGGAGTGTTGGAAAGACCAAGAAGCCCCACCTTGATTCCTGGTCAAAATTGAACTACTGAGTCTAGTTTGTTTTAGGGTGGGGAGCCTATTAACCTATCCTAATTGCTTTTCAGTGACTCTTGGTGGAAATCTACTATGTACAGATGGGTTTGTGATTGAGACTATCTGTACCACAGCTGCCAAATAATCTGGGACATTGCCAGTTGGTCAAGACCATAAAAAAAGGTGATAGTTTTGCTATGAAGTTTTTACAGCCTCAAATGGCTTTACAGTGGTACTGATTTCATTGTCCTGAACCATAGTTTGAATTGTTTTGTGAGTGTTATGATGTGTTTGTGAGTAATGCATGATTTGAGCACAGACTTCCTCTTGAGTGCGTGGCCCTCAGAATAAGGGAACATTGGTGAGGTAGGGGCAACAGCAAGTGAAATTGGTAGGAGTAACTTAACACTGGTGTCAGCTTGAAAATGCAGTGACACAGTTTGAAAGTGATGATAGCAGAGGCAGGTATTTGATTGGCAGGTATTTTCTGATATATTCCTACTTGATAAACTTAACTGTGAAGACAAGGAATGGACTGACAGCTTAGCTGAGTGAAATGTGCATCCTTGTGGAGATTATGAGTGCCTCCAGTGTCCTAAAACACTCATGTGCTGCAAGTAGCTGCAAATGCAGCAACTTGGACTTGGGGGTTTCTGAACTGCAACCAGAGCTGGAGTCACAGCCACAAGGTTGAAGACTTTGTGGATAACATGTTTAGAAAGGTTGTCACATTGCAGCTTAAGAGTTTGCAGACAGACAGGGAATGGTGACCACCAGCCAGACCAAGGGGAACAGAAGCCCCTGAGATTATCTCACTCAGCAAATAGAATTTCCCTTTTGAATACTGGTGGAGGACCACCATTCCTCATTAGAGCACAGACAGAAATGGGACCATGGTACCATAAATGGCTAAGCTGCACAGGAGGGGAGAAAGGAAAACAACAATCATGATAGGAGATTCAATAGTTAGGGGGATAGATGGGCATTATTTTGTCCCAAGATGTGACTCCAAGATGGTACATTACGCCCCTGTTTAACGTTCAGTCTTTTCACTGAATTGTTGCAGAACATCCAAAAGGCGGTGGGTGGGGGGGCAACAGGATGAAGAGCCAGAAGTAGTGGTCTATCTTGGTATCAATGGCATACATAGAAGGAGAGAACAGATCCTGTAAATAGATTTTGTGGAGTTGGGAAAGAGGTTAAAAAGCAGGACCTCAAAGGTTGTAATCTGAGGACTCCTGTCAGAGCCATGTGGTTGCAAGCACAGAAATAGGAGGGTAGAGCAAATGAACATGTAGCTGGAGAGGTGGTGCAGGAGGGAGGGCTTTAGATTTCTGAGAGTTTGGGGCAGGTGGGACTTGTCATCCTGGATGTATTACATCTCAACTGGGCCTGCAGAGTGATTTGCTTGATCTTTTGGGGAAGGTTTAAACCAGGTTGCCAGGGGAGGAGGAAGAGAATCAAAGCTGGAAGTGAAAGTTAGAAATGTAATAAGCAAAATAACTAGGCAGAAGAAACAAAAGCATGCAGCAAATGGAATTTAAAAAAATGTTAAAGCCATATTTAAAATCATTATGTCTAAATGCATGCTGCATCCACAGCAAGGTCGTTGAATTTACGGTACAAATAGTACTGAGATCTAGTTGCCTTACAGGAATATGGCTGTAGAGCAACCAAAGCTGCAAGCTAAATATTTCAAGGGATTGCACGTTTAGGAATAACAGGCAAAAAGGAAAAGCAGGTGGGGTTAGCATTGTTAATGACAGATAATATCAGTACATAATTAGAAAGGACCTTGGCTCAGCATATCATTGAATGGAATTAGAATTGATCTCAGTGGAACCAAGAAACAGCAGTAGGGAGAAAACATTGGTGGAAGTTATTTATTGGTTTCTGATTATTGGTTGTGATGTGGAGCCTGGGGATTGGAAAAGTTAGAATTCAGAAGCAGAGCCATTGCTAAGGAATAGGAAAAATAGAATGTAGAAGTACAATGAGCATCAAATTTGTATATATGTTTAAAACACAGATATTTTGCATAGTAGGGGAATTAAAGGTTATGGGGGAAAGGCAGGTAGGTGAATCTGAGAGCATGGCCAGACCAGCCATATTGAATGGCAGAGCAGGCTCGACTGGCCAGATGGCCTACTCCTGCTCCTATTTCTTATGTTCTTAAATTTGACATTAAGACCTTCCACAGATGTGTAGAAAGGATAAGACTTGAGTGCAAATATGGGTCATTTACAGATGGGTTTGGAAGAATTTATAATGGGGAATAAGGAGATGGCAGAACTGAAATACTTTGTATCTGTCCTTGAAAGAAGACGCAAAAATCTTCCAGAAATAATGGGGAACTGTGAATCTAGTGAACATAAAAAATAACTATTAGTGTTGAATTAATGTTGGAAAAGTTAACAAGCCTGAACATCTACCATGCTGTTACCCACTTAGCATCCTTTTGAAATCTTTTTGTATCTTCATCATTTGCACATATTCCCTAGTTTTGCATCATCACCAAAGTTGCATTTAGTCCCCTCAGCCAAATCAACAGTTTGAAAAAAAATTGTGAATTGCTGGGCACCAATCATTGTGGTATCCCACTAGTCACAGCCTACTAATCTGAGAAGGGTTCACTTATTCCTGCTCTTTGTTTTTTAAACAGTTTTCAATCCATGATAGTATATTAGCCCCAATTCCATGTTCTCTAATCTTGTTCACCAACCTCTTTTGTGGGACCTTATTAAAAGCCTTCTGGAAATCCAAATATACTACAACCACAGATTCTTTTGCATCCTATTCTACAAGATGTACCCTCAAAGATTTACAGTAGTTTAGTCAAACATGATTTCCCTTTCATAAATCCAGATCAGCAGATCTCTGGCTATTAAAGGAATCGAGAGATATGGAGATAGAGCAGGAAAATGGTGCTAGAGGTAGATCAGCCATGGTCTAGTTGAATTGCAGAACAGACTCATGGGGCCCAATAACACAGTTCTGCTCCTATTTCTTATGTTTTTTTGAACAGAATTTTTATTTTTATTTTCTTTTTATTGCCAATAATTTTAATTCTCTCTGCTTCATCTTCCTCCTCCTCCATCTGCCATACCTTTCCTTCAGTCTTTGATTCATTTATGACTCAAATGCTAATTATATTTTTTTGTGGCACTTGTTTTAATTAAATATTCCTTATTAAAATTAATACTAATTTTTGAAACATTTGTGATTGGATTCCTTGGAGGAGAAAAATTAATTGATATTGTGCATTAGATTAGTTTGTACAGTGGAATGCCGCTGTCTCTATAGTTGGTCTGACATTTAACTATATGCACTTTAAAGTTCTGCCTAATCTCTGCAAATTTACCATGTTGGATTGATGCCATCATTATTCCAACACTGGAATTATTTATTGAAATGTACTTTGTAATTAATTGCTCTGAATTGCATTGGGAATGTTGCAATTCATTTGAAACTACAAAGTGTTGTATTGAAATGAATACATTGGAAATTTAACATGAATACTTAAGTTGATGGTTTTCTCAGTTGAGGATAAATTGTAGTATCCAGATCTCTCTAGTCATTAATTACAAATGCAAATGCGTAGTGCTTCATAAGATATGTTTTTCTGTAAGGTCAAAATTATCTGTTTTGAAAACCTGCACAAAGCTATAGAATTCTATATCCTTGAGTTGCAATATTGCATAAATTCTAAAACTAACAATTGTTTGGTGAAAATTAGAGGAATATAGATCAGGAAAATGACAAACTGATTTAACCACATCACAGGTCTTTACAAATCAAATTGATGTTGCCTAGGGAAATGGTTAAGGTGTAGTTACTGTCCATCATGTGTGTATGAGGCCAGTGAAAGGGCCAGACATATCTCTAATCCCCTATTGTGGTAAAATAGCAGACTGATGTAATCCATCTTAAAATGAGTTTAAAACATTATCTGTTGTCAATAGAAATTATAATGTATAAGACATAATAAATTATCTCTGGATTCTGAAAGTGCTGCATCTGTGGATAAGTCTGACAGCATACTGGAATAAGTCCAAAATAATGGACTTCAACCTAGAGATTCATCCCAAGTACTGAGAAGAGAAAGACACAAAGTTAAAGAAAATCAAAAATATAGAACAGAGAGCCAATGAGTCCACATGACAGCTTAGAATAATGATGTCAAAAAGACTTCCTTTGAAATTAAGTGGAAAAAAATGACAAAGTAATGTTCACTAAGGGCTTTTTTCTCAAGATCCCTTAAGTTGCACAATTTGAAAAAGTTTAATGAAATATTTGTGGAAGGCAATGACTAGAAACAACAAACCAAATCGGCAGCAATTATGTTAACTTGTAGTGGAATCCCATATCCATGTCTCTTCTCCCTTTCCCTGGCTCTTGTTCTTTCATTTCTGTTCCCCAACTCAGTTCACTTTTCTCC
>JARFYF010065273.1:0-22387 GCA_030265395.1 Rhina ancylostomus | reverse complement strand
GGTCAACAACCAAGTGAACTCCACTTCTTCATTTCAACATGTCTGCCACACCCTAGAGCATCCATACCATGGCCGTTTACACCAAATACCTGTTTTCCTCCACAGGTTACCGACAAAGTGAACTCCACCGGATTACTCTCAACAATCTATATATGGATTGCAGTGACAGTCACAGTTATCGTTTCTCATCCATCAATAGAGAAAACAAGCAGGCTGGTGTCACTCTCTCTCTCTCTCTCTCCCTCTCTTGTTCTTCTGTCTCTCTGTCTCCGTCAGACTGACTCCGACTGGTTGTTTCGACAACAACGTCATGACGTTCTTTATCTTAAGCTGACCTAAGCACGCCACGCACACACACACTAACGTAAAGGAACCTCACTAATAGTCATAGTCCGTAACAGTGGCTGCATGATTCAGGGCATTATGGACTGAGCACATTGGGTAATGTCAAGGAATCGTGCTCTGACATGTGAATAATTAACATAGAAGACCATTATGTCAATTACCAGGACCAACAGATCTGCCGTCGCCATGGCCACGAGGTAGCAAAAACACACCTGGAGAAGCCGCACTTTCCCTGGGTGAGGATCACAATTGCCAGCACATTCGCTGTGATGGGGAAGAATCAGAAACAAAAATGCAGCAGTCAGCACACATTTCCAGAGCCAGTGACGCAGTGCCCGATCCACGCCTTCACTCTCAGATAAGAATTCAGCATTCACACAAGCAGAGACAGGAAGTTAATTTTTTCGCTGGCGATTCAGAGGCTGAGAGGTAACATTATAGAGGAATAAAAAGTCGTGAAAGGCATCGATAAAGTGAATGGTCGCAGTCTTCAACGTGGGTACGAGAGTCTAAAGCTGGAGTGCATAGGTCTAAGGTGAGAGGGAAAAGATTCAAAGGAGTCCCGAGTGCCAACTTTCTCACTAACAGGGTGGTGGGTACCTGGAGTGAATTGCCAGAGGAAGTGATGGGGTAGGGCATAACCACAATTTTTAAGAAGTATTCACATATTTCATCGGACAGGAAAGGCTTGGATAGATAGGGTCCGATGCAGGCAAGTGGGTGGAGATCAGGTCTGCAAATTGGTCGGCATGAAAGAGTTGCACGCAAGGACCCGTTTCTTTGGCCTGTGAATCTATAGCCCATTACTTTACGCGCAGTGCAGCTCCTTACTGAAGCAAATATTTAACACCTGAACTTACTTCAAAATGGTACTTTGGAAAATGAAGCATTGCCAAATTAATATATGAAGCGATTCCTCTTGGGACTTCCTCGCTGGTTTCATCACATCGATGCTTAATTACAGATAATTATAGCTCATACTCCTGGTTTTATATATCTCTATCATGTCACCGGTCATTTGAAGCTCAAAAGTTATAAATGAAAAAAATGTTTGCCAGTAAGGAGCGGAATTTCCAGTGTAATTGTCAACTGGCTTTGAAGATCGGATTAAGTAAATCATGTAGACATAGAGCCACTTCACCCCCTTCTGTTCCCCCACCCCCTTTCTAGTGATTTTACGGATCTTCAGATTTATCAGTCGAGCAAATGAACTTTGCACCTACCTGCCAAACTTCTCCAGGAATTAAAAACGGGCAGGTTTCAATTGTGCAGAAGTGTTGCAGCTGATTGATGTAAAAAATTAATTAGTTTAAATCACGAGTGGCCAATGTCAATGTCTGATGATGTGGTGTTGAAAATACTTTGGCTCATCGACATGTTCTTTGTAGAGTCCATTTTTTTCTAATTATGCTTTAATCTTCCTATGACTGACTTGTTTTTTTTAAAGAGTGGGATAAATCGGGTATCACTTGTTTTCAGGATCTGTTTGGTTAAGGAAATCTTTCTTCTTTTGAACAACTGTCAACCAAGTACAGTTTACCCAAAACTCATTTCTTTCCGATATTTAGAACTGGCGATTTTATTCATCTCAACTACATTCTTCTGCTGTGAGTCCTGATAAAAATTTATGAGATACATTTTTTTTAAATTTGAAGCCTTCTCACGATGGCTCAATATCTAATATCGTGACAGGATATTAGGAATAAGTAAGGTTCCACCATACAAAATTAAAAATGCCTGGGAACAAGATCTGGAGGATGTCAATTTCTGAGGAGACTTGGAATGAATTTTTTAGATTGGTTAATACTTCGTCATTATGCGCCGGTCATTCTCTACTTCAGTTTAAATTTGTTCATGGAGCTTATTTTTCTATATACAAACCATCCCGTTTTTATTCGGATATATCTCCTTACCGTGATAAATGCAATAACGGACAGGCTTCTTTAATTTACATTTTTTGGACGTGTCAGAGTCTTAAAAATATTGGACAGAGGTTTTTCAAACTTTGTCTGAACTTTTTTAAAATAAATTTTAAACTTAATCCTTTAACTGCATTATTTGGGATTGTCGGAGTAAAAGCTATAACTTTGGAGACTTCTGATTTACACATCCTGGCTTTTATGTCTCTTCGAGCCAGGAGGGCTGTGTTTCTTAATTGGAAGGAAGTGGTTACGGGACGTTATATCATACCCGAGTCTAGAGAAGATCCGTTGTTCAATTCTTGAATCTTAGACTTTCAAACCTTGTGGGGACATTTTATGAATTATTTTCAAAACCTTTGACTTTCTGACTAAATCAAGTATGATTTAACACAATGCAGTCAGTAGTATTTTTATTCTCTTTTTAATGCATGCACTCTGTATTTTTTGTGGAAATGATAAAACTACTGTAAAGAGATACACTACTGGATGTGTTCAGACCGATTGCATCACGGCCTGGGACGGCATTTCAACTGCGCACGAACGTGAGAAGCTGCAGAGAATCGTTGGTTCAGTACGGTATATCACGGGCACATCCCTGCCCACCATTGAGAGTATGTACAGAAGGCACTGCCTCAAGAAAGCAATGGGCGTTATCAAAGATACCCTCACCATCCGGGTCGTGCCGTCTTCTCGCAGCTGCCATCAGGCAGGAGGTAAAGAAGCCTAAAGTCCCCACACCACCAGGTTTAGGAACAGCGAATTCCCTTCAACCATTCGGTCTTTGTAACTACAGGCACATCCCTAATCATTGCCTAAAGTCCTGAGCTGGAGCAGGGCAAATATGGAAGGCATTAGGCAGGATCTAGCTGGGGTCGACAGGGCGACTCTCTTTAAAGGCAAAGGAACAACTGACAAATGGGGGATTTAAAAAAAATATATGGTCGAATCAATGATACGAGGCGGCTTGTTCCTGGCAGGAAGAAGGGCAGATATACCAAGGTCAGTGACCCATGGCTGACGAGAGATATCAAGGCTCTGCTCAAGAAAAAGAAGGAAGCGTTCATCGCCTTTAGGGAGCTCGATACAAATGAGTCCCTCAACCAATATAAAAAGATTAAGACTGGGCTGAAGAGGGAAACCGGGGAGAGGGGCTGTGCGGAGTAAAGAAGAGTTTAATCGTGGATTTGGCAGGCAGGATTTAAGGGAATACCAAGAGGTTCTTCAGTTACATTAACAGTACAAGGGTGACTAGGGAGAGACCAGGTCCTCGGACAGACCTTCAGGGCCGCCTATGGGTGGAGCCACGGGAGATGGCTGAAATTTTTAATGTCTGCTTCTCCTCGGTGTTTACAATGGAGAATATCAGGGATGCTAGTGAAATGGGGGTAATAAGTAGAGAGGTCTTGAATCATATGCATATTACATATATGCACATATGCAGACTTAGAGGTATTTACAAACTAGAGTGTAAAATCCCCAGGGACTGACCAAGTGCACAAAGGGAACTTATTGAAGGCCAGAGCTGAAATCGCGGAGGATCTTTCGGAGACACTTGCTTCATCGTTAATCACTGGTGAAATTCCAGCAGACTGGACGGTGGTCAAAATTGTTCTATTACAACATAGGACTCTAGGGCACATACAGGCCGTTCGTCCCAAAATGTTTTGCCGATAATTTTTCCTGTTTTAATATCGATCTAACCCTTCCACAGAGCCCCCTATTTTTCTATCATTCAGGCGTCTACCTAATAGTCTCTTAAATGTCCCTAATATATATTTCCCCATAACCTCTGCAGGCAGTGCGTTCCACGCACACACCTCTCTCTGTGTAAAATACTTACTCCTGACATTCCCGTTATACCTTCCTCCAACCACCTTAAAATTAGTTCCCCTCATGTTAGCCATTATCGTACTGGGAAAAGAAGTCTCTGGTCAAATCGATCCATGCCTCTGTTCATCTTGTACTTCTTTTCAGTTGACCTGACGAGGTGTACAAGATGATTGTATAGAAGTTTTGTACCCATTGTTCAAGAAATGCAGCAATCTCAGACCAGTAAATTTCAGGCCAGTGAGCATGAGTTCAGTTGTAGGGAAGTTACTGGAGGGAAAGATGAGGGGCAAGTTCTCCCATCACTTTGATAGTCAAGGACTGATCAGGAACAGCTCGCCTCGATTTATCCGTAGGAGTTCACGTCTGGCAAATTGTTTGGACCTTTTTGAAGAGGTCACTGTGGGATAGAGGAAGGCAGGGCAGTATATGATGCCTATATTGACTTTACTAAGGCCTTTGGCAAGGTACAGCATTGCAGGTTGATCTGTAAGGTGAGGTTGCATATAAGTCGGGGGAGCTGACGAGGCAGATTCAGAATTAGCTCGATGACGGGAAGCAGAGTGTGATGGAGGAAGTTCGATTTTCCGAGTGGAGGCCTATGACGAGTGGGGTGCCCAAGGGTCTGCATTGGGAGCTGTCAGTCATCATGTATGGAAAGTAATTTAATGTAAATGTACATGGCACGATTAGCAATGTTGCTAATGATACTAAATCAAAGCGTCCAGTTGACAGTGAAGCAGTTTACAATGATTTGCAAAGGGATCTTGATAATTTCGTGGATTGACTGAGGAGTGGCAAATGGATTGAAATTTAGATGATTTCTAAGGTGATTATTTTGGACAGTCAAACCAGGGTAGGACTTAAACAGTAGATGGCAGGGCACTGGCGCATGTTGTGAAACAGATGAATGTGGGAATACAAGTGCACAGTTCGCTGAACGAGGCTGCACAAGTTGACAGAGTGATGAATAAGGCGTTTTGCATGTTGGTCTTCCTCAGGCAGGGCATCGAGATTAGGAATAGGGACGTTCTGTTCCAGTTATATAAGTCGCTGGAGAGGCAGCACTTGGAGTAGTGTGTATCGTTGTCAGCCTGTTACAGGTAAGACACTGTCAAGCTGTAGATGGTGCAGAAGAGATTTACGAGGACACTGCCTGGACTAGAGGGACCGAGTCACAGGGAGAGTTTGGACACGCCAGCTCTTTATTCCCTGGAGCGCAAGGGAAAGATAGGTGTCCTCACCGAAGTTGAGAAAATCATGAGGGCTATGGATAAAGTGTGCGGTTATGGTCATTTTCCCCAGGGTTGGGGAGACAAACACTAGAGGACAAAGGCACATGATTAGCGCGGTGAGATTCTAAAGAGACATGAGAGTTATCCTCTTTGCACAGAGGGAAGTGAATGCCAGGAATGAGCTGCCAGAGGAAGTTGTTGAGGCGTGTACAATTGGACCATTTAAGAGCGATTTGGGCATGGGAAGGACTTGATGGGTTATGTGCCGAAAGCGGAAAACTGGTACCATCCTGGGTATGGACATGGAATATAAGATGGAACGTGAAGGTTCAACCTGCATTTAGCAGTGTCACCACGGTCCAGGAGGGATGAGATTCTGCTGAAAGAGAGCAGAGGAGTATCGATGGGATATTACTGGATTGGAAGTTATGGCGAGAGATTGGATCGGAGGCCTTGCTTTCCTTGCGAGGTGATCTGAAAGAAATCTAACAGATTGTGAGAGGTAAAGACAGGATTGATTTCGAAAGTCTTTTTTCCCATGCAGCTGTGTCGAAAACAAGGTAACACAGGTTTACGCTGAGTGGAAGGACATTTAACCGGGATCGGAAGGATTGGATTTTTTACACAGATTTCGCCCCAAAACCGTGTCATAAATAAAACAATGTGACCGCGCATAATTCCCGAAGTATCTGTCATCAGGGACTTAATCATCCATTCCAGTTATCGCCCTTGCACTGACGTCAGAGTAAATGACTCAAAGTTCCCGAGTTTCTATCTCCATTCTTTCATCCACAGAAAGGATTCATCTGAATCTTTCACTTTGAGGGAACTGTTCAAAGTCCACAGAAATTCCGGATCACACGTGCGGACACCATTGGCCCTGCAGAGAACTCCGTGGCCCGATTGGTCATCTCATTGTGCAGTATTAATTTGGTTTATTTGCCGAGGTATAGTGGATAAAAAACTCGTCTTGCACAGCTTTCATACAGATCAATTCATTAAAACAATTCTTTGAGGTAGTACACGGTAAAACAATACCTGAATGCAGAATAAAGTTTTACAGTTACAGTGAAAGTGCAGTGCAGATACACAAGAGGTGGAAGGTCATATTAAGTAAGATTGTAAGGTGAAGATTCGATCTAATCGTACGTAGGAACCGTTCAATAGTCTTTTTTACTGCGGGATAGAAGGTGTCCTTGAGCACGGTGGTATGTGCCTTCAGGCGTTTGTATCTTCTGCTGGAAGGGAGGGAGAGAGGAGAGAAGTCCCGGGTGGGTGGGTATAAATCCTGAACATCATCCCGCTTTTAACTCAATCGTTTTTCGTGTTGCTCCAGCTGTCCGCAAACCAAGGGGTTAACCGCAGATGTTTGTTCAGTGTGTGTAATTAATGTCAGTCTGAACGGAGCCCGATTGTGTCACCAGGGTTTTCCCCTCTGGTTTTAAAACCTGTTCCTTTCGATGGATTCTCAGAGTATCAGTGGGAGCAGCTCCTCCGTTACTGACAGAGAGCAGCAGCTCCACAGAGGAAGACGATAATTCAGGAGCTGGGAACAATAAAATGAGATGTTATATGAAAGGATGGAACCTTTCAAAACCTGAGTGTGAATTTCTCGTCACAGATTGAAATCAGGGAACAGTGGAGCGAGTTGTGACAAGAATGGGCCAGGATCTTGAAACAGGAGAGTGGGATGTTACAGCGATGGCGCGGGGCGTATTCCAATTTGCTCACTATATTTTTTCGGATACTCCTTGGATAACATTAGACTATCGGATCAGTTATTTTTCCGGGCCATTCGGCCCGTCTTCTATCCCATCCTCGCTCTTGTTGCTATTCCAGGTAAGTCCCTGTCCAACGACTCGACCAACAAACAGGTGAAAAGCAGTGGTCACGGGGTCCGGTCATGTGGTCTGGTGGGTGGGCTCTTGGTTACGTGTGACGATTAATAAAGCAGAACGTCTTCACTAACTGAGCTCCCTTTGAGAGAGACTCCATGCATAGAACGTGTTTGTATGCGGGGATCAGCGGCGTGAATGGCCTTTATATCCTTGATAGTATTCCCTCGTTTCTCGATGTAATCGTTTTATATCGCTGACACTTTCCCAACTATATGTATTTATCCGATGAAACATTGCCGTCTGCTCTGCCGTTCCTGTAATTCATTTCTCCTCACTGCTGCCATGCCTGGTGATCCATGTTATCGTAACTCTCTGCGGCAATCAGTAAACTGATATTGTTGCATTAATCATGGTCTAATTTCAATCAGAAACCTCCATTCGTTGCCAACAGCCTCCATTCCCCTGCCGGACACTACGTACGTCTGAAGCAGACTACTCTGCCGGGGAACTGATCTTATTTCACAGACCCTCCAGTGTGGCTGTGTCATGTTCCCCACCAGTAGCAGGTTGCGGCCTCGACACAGGGTAATAAATAGAGGGAGAACCCTGGGTTGATTCACCCACAACTAACTTAAAGTCGCTGCATAAAGAGCTGGATTAGTGACCGGGTCTCCAACACGCACCGACCCACGGTCACCACAAAATGATCAGCGACGCTGTCACTGAGCACTGAGCAATGATTGGGATCAGGATCTTCCGCTGATTCCGCACACTGACCAGGTTAATATATCTCCTCTCCCTCAACGGACGCTCAGATACTGAGGACTTTGATCTTCATTAACTGGACACGCAATAAATTTTTCACTCGTCAGGCATCTTCTCCGACCCAAGGAACCACTGCTTCTCACCTGTGTGTCGGTCGAGGTGATGCCGTTAATTTCCAGCTACTAGTTGATTTCATTGATTTATACTCCGGGACTCCAACAGACAACCCCGGTGTCGGGTACACCTAGCTACAACTTCGAATCCAAGAACAGTTTCTACATTTGATTTCCCTCTGTGAATCTGCTGACGTTGCTCCAAGCCCAGTGTCATGTTTGTGTTTACTTCCCTGCTCACAGTGAGGGTGCTGACGATTGTGGTCCTATCGCTGGGAAAGTGCGGTCTCTCCAAAGGACTCACTCTCCACCTGGTGGCCATGGCAACGGAGGATCTACTGGTCGTTGTCCTCGACTTGATACTGAGGCAGATTCCGATCGTTTATTGGGAAGCGTTTGGTTTCCAGGGGTATATCCGCGTGTGTAATATCCACGCCGTCCTGCTTTACGCAGCAACCGACTGTTCTGTCTGGTTCACCGTCGCTTTGACCTTTGATCGATTTGTGGCCATTCGTTGTCAGAAGCTGAAAGCGAAATATTGCACCGCAAGAACGGCGGCTGCGGTTCTGGGGACGGTGACCGTGCTGAACTGCTGAAAGAACATTTTATGGTATTTCATGCTCTCAGGATACTACGGGTTTATGAATTTGCCTTGGTTTAGCTGGGAGGGACGCGGCGTTATATTATCAGTGGTTTGGAGCACAGTCGAGTTCCTCCATTATCTCCTCACCCCTGTGATCCCATTTGTCCTCATTCTCCTGCTTAATGCTTTGACCATCAGACCCGTTTTAGTGGCGAGCAGATCCCGCAGGAGACTGCGGAGTCACAGCAGTGGGGAGAGTTCCAGAGACCCGGAGATGGAGAGCCTCAGGAAATCCCTCATGTTATTGTTGGTTGTGTCGGGGAATTTCATCCTGTTGTGGGTGCTGTTTACGGTGCATTCTGTGTGGGTCCGATAGTGGTTCATTAATTCGGCTGTGTCTCCATCTTTAACCATAAGGGAGCTGGGCTTCATGCTGCAGCTTCTGAGTTGCTGCACGAACACGGCTCTTTACGGGGTGACCCAGACTAAGTTCAGGGAGCAGCTGAAGGAGCTGGTGAAATCTCCCCTCACTCTCATTAGAAGATGCGCTCAGCGCGGAGAGGAACTGAAAATAACCGTGCCGCTGCTCCGCCTGAACCAAGTACGTCTCTCCCACTCCAAACACACTGCGGGGAAACAGTCAGAAGCGGGTCGGGAATTGTGACCTGGAAGGAACATCATCTCAACTCTGAGACTTCGTTCTGTTCGAAACGAGCATTATTCCTTGAACAAATTGTGCCTAATTCATGTTTAATTTGTTTCACTTGAGAATGCTGCTTAAATAACGCGATGTTCCTGTGATGCCGCAGCAAGTACGCTTTTCATTGCAACTGTGAGTCAATGTACTTGTGCATCTGACAAGGAACTCGACTTTGACTTTGAACTTTGTGAAGTCGGTTCTTCTCGGCAGAAATACGTCACGCTGGATTTGGTTTTACGTCAAAGATCTAGAGTCCTGAGTTAGAAAACTTGGTGCAGGACAGGACCAGGCCCCTCAGACCACGATGTTGTGCTGGACTAATTGAATAAGTTTTTCAATGCTCAATGAACTAATCCTTTCCTCCTGCACAATGTCCATAACCCTTCATTCTCTGTACATCCATGTGCCCCAGATGTATTTCCCTCCACCGCCACACCTTAGTGGTGGGTGCCTGAAATGCGCTGTGAGGTGGATGGAAAGCTGTCCCAAACATCACCTATGAACTTGCCGCCTCTCACTTTAAAGACACGTATTCTCTTGTCGGACATTTCGTCCGTCGGCCAAAAGATACGAGCTTTCTACTCCACCTGTGCCTCTGGTCATCTTATAAACAGCTATCAGTTCTACCCTAAACCTCCTATGCTCCAGCTGAAAACAACCCAAGTGTGTCCAGCTTATCCCAACAGCACATGCCCTCTCATACGAGCAGCATCATGGAACTGCGGCACTCTCTGAAAAGACTCCACATCATTCCTGCAACGGCACGACGAGACCTGGATGCAAATACTGCAGATGCGGCCTGACCAGAATGTCAAACACCAGCGATATAACCTCCCGACTCTTGTTTTCAGTGTCTTGACTAACAGACGCAAACATGCGATGTGCCTTTTTTACCGCCCCATCAACCTCTGCAGCCACTTGCAGAGACCTATGGATTTGCACCACAAGATCTCTCTGTCAATCAACACTGTGGAGGAGGTTGCCACTAACAGTGTAGAGTCTCTTTATATTTGATCTCCCAAGTGCAATACCTTACAGTTGGCAGGATTAAACTCCATCTGCTAAGTCTCCGCCCACATCTGCGACCGACCTGTATCCTAATGTATCCTTTGTCAATCTTCAACACAATCCAAAACACCAGCAAACTTTCTATCGTCTCCGTACTTACTAACCCTCTAATCCACATTTTCATCCAGGATATTTCAAAAGATCATAAACAGCAGAGGTCCCAGTACGATCCCTGCGGACCACCACTAGTCACGGACCTCAGCTAGAATCAGGCGAGGAGTTGCCTAGAATTGTGGGATGTTCCAGTTAGGTGGACTGCTGAGTGTGGTAGTTAATTTTGGAAAATGTGTTTCTGGAAGGTTTTGGCATTTGGGGTGTTGGAAAGGGTTACGGGAGAGTTGGCAAGGATTATGGGAAGTTAGGGGTAGGTAAAAGGCTGGGTTGGTGGTGAATTTAAGGTTAGGGTAAGGTTGTGAGTTAGCGGGCAGTGGGAAAATTATTCTTCTGCTGTTCATTGATCTCGTTACTGGAGATTCGTCTTACTGCTCCCTTCACTTTGATTTGGCCCACGCCTTCATTATCAGGGTCCTGCTCCACTCACCTTTATTGCGATCTGTGCCTTCTCCAGATTCCATATCTTAATAGTGTGGAATAGGGGTCCTAGATATTGTGGTCGTTTATGTGAGATTGGGAAGGGTGTTAAATTGTGTTTCTGGAGGGTTTTTCGTGGAGTTTGGTACAGGGGAAATGCAGGGACGCGTTTGTGAGATCAGAAGGGTGCCTATTGTCTAGTCTGTGTGAGGATGCTGTCCTGGATGCCAGTACATGTATATCGGGATGTATGTAGGATAGCGGGGTGCGGAACCTGTAATGTTCTGTGTCGGTGGAGTAGCCTGGGACCCGGGTGAAACTGTCTGGGGGATGTACAGGAGTGTCCATGGAATCAGGAAGGATGTTTATTGACTGCCTGTGTGAGGAGGTTGTCTGGGAATTTTGGATATGTATATAGGGATATAGGTCGCGTGGTGGGGGTGGAAAGCGTAATGTGCTGTGCCGGGGGTGCAGTCCGGCTGAGACCCAGGTGTAAGTGTTTCGGGGTAATGTACTAGACCGTATGTGTTGTCAGAATGGGTGAGTGTTACTTGTTGTCAGAATGGGTGAGTGTTACCTGGTCTGTGTTGGGGGAAAAAGTTGTCTTGGACCTGATCTTAAATGTATCGGGATGTATGCGGGATTGAGGGATTGTACATGTGAGCTGGTCTATTGGAGGTGGGTTCCGTCTGGGTCAGGGTGTGAGTGTGTAGGAGTGTATGGGGGTGTGTGTTGGGTGAGGGGTAAGATTTTTGTTGGGATTAGGTCTCCAGTCAGAGGTAAATTAATCAGGAACTTGTGACACTAGTCTTTCTAAGCCTAGGTTACGAGGCCCAATTGTGGTTTATTTTTTTAGTTTAGTTTACTGATTTTTAGACTTGATTGAGAACGTTTGGGTAGTAGGTTTGTAATAACTCAATTTATTTCTTCTCTGTTCTCTGTCTCTGGGAGTTTGATCATTTCAGGTTAGAGTCCAGGCCCAGGATCTCTAAACACTGAATCCCGTGCTGGTGGAGAGCCTGCTGACAGGTCTGCTATGGTATTGCCCTGTAATAGTACTGAGGGGCCCTGTGAGACTAACGCTTCGGCTGTTACCTGTTTCTCCTATGTATAAGATATGGCATTCCTCACACTGAATTGAATGGACTGGATTCTGCTGGCCACAGGTTATCCTCTGCTCTATTTGTGCCCATATTCCAGTCGCTCTATTGTGTATGTTTTTTGTTATGTTTAAATGTTTACATGCTCTACTGTGTCTCCCATCACAGTTTGGTTCTGTGTGCAGTTTTATACTAACTGATAGGTCTCTTAGATTCAAAGCCCTTTTAAAAGCTGACACTGTTTTATATTCTTTTACTGAGTTCACACGCCCCTTCAGTTGTTGTGTGTGTGTCTTATTTAGTGTGGATACTGATGGCCATCCTACTGTACCCCATTCTCCGTGGTAAATTTGAAGTTGCCCTATTCTGTGGCCTGCGTTTTGTGAGGCCTCTCAAAATATCTGATTTGATGTGTCTGAGCCTGCGTTTACTTTAACCTCTCTGTCTGAGTGCAGTGAAGAGGATTGTCGTGGCCTGGAAATCCTCCTTCCCGGTGCAAATGTGGTGGAAGCGGATCCGTTGTGATTTGACAATGCCCCTGAAGCTGTGTTTTGGGTGATATCTTGCTCTGTGCAGGAGGAACTTGCAGTATACAAGGCTTTTGCCCAGGTCGGTGGTTCTACACTGGGTCTAGATGTTCCTCCATTCGCAATGAAGCAGACGTCTCAGGCGATTCCGCATTGGTTGTGTGGAGATCACTGAGTACACCACCCAGTGCGAGACACAGGGATGATGTGTGATTCTGCCGGGGCAGGGGGTGGAGGTTGGTGAATGACGTGTCACACAGTGTGTCCGGGGAGTTTGTTCCCAGGGATCAGTCTGCCCGAGTTTATGAGGTGTTGGACGCACATTTCTGTTCTGGGCTCAGATGTTCAGGTTTAGAGTTCCTTTGGAAGCTCTACGTTCTACTCTGCGGGGAGAAGGAGCTCCTATCCGCCCTTCACTGAGACAGGCCTGAATAAATGAGCAGATCCGTGTTTGTAGTCTTAGTCACGTACCTGTGGTTCACTATTTGACCCATGTTTGGAAATTACTCCTCTCTGTCACCTGTCCGTCAGGCGGTAGATATCAAATAAAAACTGAAGAGCCTGGACATCTGAATAAGAAAAACATAAAACGTCTGAAGCCGTTCTGACGAATGGTCTTGGATCAGGACCATTAACATTGGACCATGAGACATAGGAGAAGAATGAAGACATTCGGACCATCGATTCTGCTCCTCAATTCGATCATGTCTGTTTTATTTTTCCCGTTCAACTTCCATAATCCTGACATCATCCAGCAGCCTTTAACACCCTTACTAATCATGAAACTATGACCCCTCGCTTTAAGTGTACCGAATGACTTGGACTCCACAGCCCTCTGAGACAATGAATTCCACAGATTTTCCACTCGCTGGCTCAAGAATTTCTTCCAAATCTCAGTTTTAACGGCAGTTCCTTTTATTCAGAGGATGTGCCCTCTGGTTCTGGACGCCCCCATTATTGGAAACATCCTCTCCTGATCCACTCCATCCAGATCTTTCAGTATTCGGCAGGTTTCAGTGAGATCCTCCCTCATGCTCCAGCAAGTATAGTCACAGAGACATGAAACGCTCTTTATACGTGAATCGGTTCATCCCCGGGACATTCTTGTAAAACACCTCTGAACTCTCTCCAATGTTACCACATCCTTCCTGAGATACAGGGCCCGAAACTACTCACAATACTCCAAGTATGCTCTGACCAACGCCTTATAATGCCTCATAGTGGTATCCTTGTATTTATATTCTCGTCGTCTGAAATGAATGTTAACATTACACACACCTCTTCTGCACAACCGACACATCTGTCCTGCAAGGCGGCAACCTGAACTGCACAGAATACTTCAAAGGTGGCCTCACGATAATTTTATACTTTGCAATATGACTCGCCAACTTTTACAATCAGTGCACGGACCAATGAAGGCAAGCAGGCCGCAAGTGTTCATTCCCTGCACACACTGTCCTTTCCACTTTCACGGCTGGTGTGGGGATGTCAACAGTACCACTGGGGCCTGGACCGATGCTGATCCTTCTCTGAGCTGATGCCTCCACTCGCTGCCCACCCGCTCGCTCTCTTACCTTACATCACACAGGCGCTCCTCTGATCGCGCTGAGGTCGGCCGACGGCGCGTGCTTATCGGCAGTCACATGGTCCACCAGACGTCAACTGCTGAGACGCTATTGGCGACAGCAGATAGCAATCACTGGTTATAGCCAAGAGACCAGGTGCACGCGCCGAGGGAACGTTTCCGCTTCCCAATGCAGACCGAGCCAGCCGTTACTTCCCCAAACTCCTGGTAAAACCCGAACAAACCTCAGTGCAAATACCCCGCTTCTTTATTTACTTCTAGTTCCCTCCGACGGTAGTTAGGACGTTTGTGTACCGCGTACCCCACCGATGAGTGAAGCGTCTTCCTGTGGCCGCATCCGGTAAGTTGACTGATTCATTGATTGGAGGCTGGAGGACGCCGCTCTGCCTACAGGTTCCATGCTGGCTCCAACAGCAGGGATCCCTGCAGCCCGTCTCCTCATTTTCTCACGTCCATCCGCTACTACTTTTAATCTCTTGATCCGCTCCCCAACACTGACCGGCCATTTACAACTGTCAGTGCCGACCGCCCATATTTTGGATTGGGAGGAATCTCAAGCCGCCTGTGTTCGTTCGCCTACCTCACCAGTCGGAGTGGGGAAAATCTCACCCGGCTTTTCATTTTCTCCGGCTGTTTCCACATTTTCCCCCTTCAGTGGCCGCGGTCCGAAACCTCCGAGGAACAGGAGAGATGCTGGAGGAGAAAATCACAGAGCAGTGGGGTTCAGGTCTGATGGTTGTCGGAACTATTATAAATTGGGCGGTCGGGCTGACCAGCCTTAGTGCTATTAGAGCTTTGAAGTCAACTATTCTCCGTAAACAACGTCTATAGAGTGAGATGTGGAGACTGTGCATTGAGATAAGTGGTTGAGGGTCAGTTGTTGAAAATGCAATTGTCTATACATGTAGCGAGACTACAATGTTGCAGTATAATTGTCCTGTTTGAAAAACAAAGCCATTGTGTGCATAGTGCAAATTATTTTGAAGTCTATTAAAATGTTTCGTGTGATTTCTCACACTCGGTGAATTTTGATACTGTACTGTGGTGACCATGTCGCAGGTATATACGACGCCACCGCGTAGGTTTTCCTCCGGATCGCGCACCAGACAGACACCACCATTATTTCTGAATTTGTGTGTCCCCAATTCAATCTCTCTTTCACAACAGCATTGTTACCATTTGCACTCTATTGGTTGGAGTTGGCAGCTCACACTAACTGCTTAAGGACAACACTAGCCAGTTTAAAAATGATCAGTGAAGCAGTGTCCTGTGGTTGGTCCAGTGAGTGCATCCGATTTATCTAATAGACGCAGAACGAGGATGTTCGGCCCATCGAATGCACACTGGCTCTCAGGGGAGGGATCCTACCAACTTTGACTCCATCTGTATGTCCCACATGTCCACCCGCTCCCGCTTATAACTGTTTGTGGGAAAATTATCAGCATTGACCAGCATGGCCGAGGATCCCAGAGCCACGTGTGTTTGTAAAGAGAGCGCCATCGATGGGTCTGCTGCCTCCCACTCGCCCGGAAATGCATTTTTACCAGTGGTTTCTGCTTGTTTTTTAAAATATTTTATTAGCATTTCTGTACTAATGGGCACAACGTCCTGGGCCGAATGGCCTGTCCCGTGCTGTATTGCTCGATTGCTTCAGAATATGTATGTTACTTGAAGACTGTAATTTATTGTCCTTGAGCAGGTTTCGAGAGCACCCAACCCCACATATTGCATGTGGTGTTGTTTGGGATGGGAATTACATTTTTTGATCAAAGACCCAGAAATAATGGCGATACATTTGCAAGTCTGGATGGTGTGTGACCTGGAGGGAAACCTGTCGGTGATGGCACTTCATATGTTAGGTGATCTTGTCATTCCTGTACAGTTGTAACAAAACTTCCTTATTTTTATACTTTACATGCTTGTAAAAGAGGCCAACATTCTCTAAGCTTTCCTGATTATATGCTGTATATACTGTACCTGATAGATTGGTGTTCCATACATAAGGATCCTGGGTCCTTTTTTACTGTAACATTGAACTTTCACTGCATGTATATAATTTTGTTTTCCCTTCGCTCCTTCCAAAGTGGATAACTTCACATTTTCCTGCATTTTAAGCTGTCGGTCGATTTCTTGCTCCCTCGCAACCTCCATATTCCTTGGAAGGTTATTTATTTCCTCATAATGTGTTAAACCACCTTTATTTCTGTTATCAGAAAATTTAGTCATTCCCATAAATCGTACGAGTTACTGTCCAGCCTTGAATCCCGTGGCACTTAACTAGTTACTATTCCAAAAATCACTCATGTTTCGCAGTGACTGACGGGCTGACTGTCAAGTTATCTTGTCATAGGTGGCGCCGAACTTACTTGTGAGTTGTTGTAGCTGCGCTCATCCGGGCAAGTGGAATGCCTTCTTTCCGGTTCCTGACTTGCAGCTCTACAGATAATGGAAATGAATTGGAGTTACTGGTTGCAGCCTGAGCTGCTCTTCCAATTGTAATATCGATGTGACATGGTTCATCTTCTGTTCGCTGCTGCCCCCAGTATTTTGATGGGCAGTTTGGTGATGGCACTGCCATTAAATGTCAAGTGTTCGCAGTTTGACTCTCTTTTTGGAGATGTTCATTGCCGGAAACATGTGTCCCATCAATGTTACTCACAGATGACTGTATCTGAATGTTGCCTTGGTCTGTATTTATTATTGAGGGCTTCTAGGGATGCTCCCTCCCATCTGTCTACCACTGAGACCGCAATAATTTGCGATTTTGTGGCACGATTTCCCAGATGGCAGTGCGGAAGATTTTACAGGGTCAGAAAGAAAAGGGACTGCATGTGTTGGAATCTGGATCAAAGGGAACAGAATGCTGGGAAAAGTCAGGATGTCAAGCTACATCTGGTGGGAAGGTGGGATAGAGGTTGTCAGGCAACAGTTTGAACCATATGTGGAGGGGTTGATGGGCAGATTGAACCGTGGTGGAGGGCAATTTTGGGTAATACAGACCCCCTGTGCTCTCCCCCAATCACGTTCATGTCCACATGGTTTTCTTCTCCCTTTTCTCACCTTTCCCATCCCCTCTCCACAGCTGGTTCCACCTATCTCCTGATATATTCTGTCCCACCGCTCTACCCCCCTCTCCGCTTACATCCTTGGCCTCCAGATATGCTATTTGACTCACTGAGTTCTTTCATCAATGCGTTTTTGGTAATACCAAGGTTGACTGTGCTGGGGAAAATTTGGCCAATTTAGTGCATTGTTTACCAAGATTGATCAACTTCTTCTAGCACTCGGGTACGATGAGCTCCAGTGCATTCAGATGGTGTGACATCTCGGCAGGGTATGCAGTAGGTCGGAAAGTGTGTCTTGCGGCGGATGGGTCCTGGGTTATCAGACAGCATAGGACACCTGGAGGATGGGATGGTGTACCATACAGTGTTTGGGACTAGGGGAGGTTGTGCCCCGGAGATCATACTGTGTGTGTGAACCGGGGAGCATGGGTCGGGGATCAGGCTGCCTGGGTTTATGCGGTGTTGAGGAAAATTTCTGTTCTGCTCACATCGGTGTTGGGGAAATCATTGACTGCACCACCCGGAGTGAAACACGGAGACAATGTGTGATGCTCTAGAAGTGGGTGAGTGGAGGTCAGACTGTCTGTTCCGGGGAGGATGCGTCCTGGGAAATCAGACAGTTACTGAGCCAGGGAGTATGGGCGCCGAAGATTAGTCTGCCTGGGTTTTTGAAGTGCTGAGCGAATACTTCAGCTTTGGGCTCAGATGTCTGGGTCTGGAGTCGATTTGGAATATGTTATTGCTACTCTGGGGAGAGAATGAGTTCCCATTTCACCCTTCACTGGGAGAGGCCGTCAATAAATCTGTCGTTCTGTGTTTGCCACATTAGAAATGAACCTGGGGTTCAGTTTGAAACGAGTTTGTAAAGTCCCCCTCACTTCACCTGTGAGCCGGTGGAAATCAAAGAAATATTTAAGGTATTGGAGATCTGAAATAAAGCAGAAACTGTTTAATACCATTTTGACAACGCGTGTTGGACATGAAAACTTAACTTTGTTCCTCTTTCCACGGATGTTCTTTATATACTGAGTGTTTCGAGAATTTTAGGATTTTGTTTTGGTTAAATGTACCTTAGAAACATTTAGGTCTCCTGGGGAATGTTCCTGTGCGCATGTAGACCCTTTGATATTTTTAAATGGGGGCAGTAATGAAACCATAGCTTTTCCCATTGAATTATCCTGCGACCAAATTGCAGTTTATTCCTGGAAATGTCCGCATTACAGTTGGATCTTACTGTGAAATGAACGCCTTCGTATTCCGTGTCAGGTATTAGGAAGTGAGAGGGACAATTATATACTCGTTCACAGAGATCATTATATTTGTATTCATCATTTAAGTTTCAGTGAGATTTGGAAACACTGACCATAAGTATTTCCTTCTCCTTTGTATTGTACACGTGCTTCGTTATCTGCCCGGTGAAAATTAGATTGAACCATATAACATTGCAGCGCACAAATTAGGCCATTCGTCCCTTCTATTCTGTGCCGAAACGTTATTCTGCTCGTCCCATTTATCTGCACCCAGTCTCTAACTCTGCAGACGTCTCCCGTCCAGGTATTTATCCAATTTATTCTTAAAACTTAAGAGTGAGCCGGCATTTACTACAGCAGATGGCAGCCCGTTCCACACTCCCACCACTGAGTGAAAACGTTCCCCCTAATGTTCCTCTTAAACCTTTCCCCTTTCACGCGAAAACTATGTACTCTCAGACATCTAATCTAGGTGCAAAGAGCCTGCTCGCAGTTACTCTGTCTATAACCCTCATAATGTCGTAAACCTCTATGAAATCTCCCCTCATTCTTCTACGCTTCAAGGAATAATGTCCTAACCTGTTCAATCAATGTTATAAATACTTCCTCCCAACTTAACGCTGCAGATCGGTTTCAATTAAAAACAGGAAACGGGAAATCGTGGAAATACTCATCCGTGGTGAGAGAATTAGAGTTAACTAGTTCATTTCTGTGACCTTCAATCACTGTCAACAAGAATGAATAAAGGCACTGAAACAAATAAAAATGTACATTGAACCAGACAGATGCAGAAGCGAGGCAACCATTGCGGATGGTTTCAACGATGTAACTTTATATAACTAAATGAGGAGTGCAATATCCGGGCTCCCGATCTTGAGAATTGAAAAAGAGAGTTTCCAGTGAGCTCCTTGAGGCAGTGAACTGCCGCCCAAAGGGCACTGAGGGACTGGGCCCAGAGCAATAGCTGCACAACACTTAACAGGTGTTTGATCAAAGAGAAAAAATGCAGTGGTGATTTTTCAGAATATCTATTGATTCAATGTCAGCATGAATGTATGGGTTTGATGGAAAATGAATTGAAATAAAGACTCGTGAAGATAATGTGGTATTTCCTGTAGATGAAGTTTCAGTGAATAAATATGTTTTTGAAATGAAAGACAACGCGGCGTTTCGGCCTCTGGAGATTTCAACATTGTTATCGGATCTCCAGTGTTCCTGAGTGGACTAGGACCTTTAACTTTGGGTCAACAGCAGAATGCACTGACCGAATACGCCACGACATGACAGGTGACACAGGGTCTGTACCTTTTCACCAGGTAAGTTTAAAGTCAGAGTTCGTACAAGAATCTGTTGAGATACGACCTAGCTTACCAGTGGAAGGAGTTTCTTTGTTATTGGGGAATGACATTGCAGTTGGAAAAAAATTCCTGTCGTACGGTTAACGAGCAAACCAAGTATTGATGAGCCCAAGAACGATCCAGGTGCTTATCCATCCTGTACAGTGACACGAGCTCGGGCTAAAAAACTAGCTGAGGCCCATAGTCCTGTGCAGCCTGATTTTGTGCTTAGTGACAGCTCTAAACAGGATGCAAATTATGATAACTTGAACGAGTCTTTTCTGTCTTCCTGGAGGATCAAATCCTTGTATTGAGCCTAAATATAAATATCTGTCTCTATCCAGGAGAGAATTTATAGTGGAGCAGACTAAAGATCCTGAGGAGAATTAATTGAGAGAAATAGCACTGTCAAGTGATGAGCTTGAGAAGGTGCCAACTGGATATTATGTCAAAACTGGAGTGTTAATGAGGAAATAGAGACCTATCATGTCCCTGCCAGTGGGGAATGGGCATTTGTTCACCAGGCTGTGGTTCCTAAAGTTTATAGGAATGGAATATTAAAAGTGGCCCATAGTATGCCTTCAGGTGGTCATTTTGGTGTGACTAAAACTGTAAGAATGATTTTGAAACGATTGTTTTGGACTTGGTTGAGGAAGGATGTTGTGATGTTTTGTAGAGCTTGTCACACATGTCAGATGGTAAGTCAACTAAATCAAAGTCCCCCTGTGTCTCCTTTACAGCTTATTCCTGCTTTTGGCGAACCCTTTTAGAAGTTTAATGTGGACTGTGTTGGCGCATTGCCAAAGTCTAAAGCTGGGACTCAGTATTTGTTAATCATCAAGTGAGCACCTTTTAGATTTCATGAGGCAACACCACTCAGAAATGTTATGGCCAAGACTGTGTCAAAGGCTGTTTTAGTCTTTTTTTTACTTTGGTTGGTTTGCCGAAAGAAATCCGGTTTGACCATAGGAGTAATTTTATGTCGGGTTTATTTCAGCAATTAGTCTATGAGCTGGGAGCAAAGCAGATTGTATCATCGGCTTATCATCCAGAATCTAAAGGAGCTCTGCTAGATTTCTTTCTACTCTCAAAAATATTCTGAGGACTTATTGCTTTGAACACGTAAAGGATTGGGATGAAGAAATTCATTTGCTGTTGTTTGCGTAACGGAGTCAGTGCAGAAGTCCTTTGTGTTCAGTACTTTCGAACTTCTGTTTGGACATCAAGTTAGAGAATATTTAGAATTGTTAAAGGAACAATGGGTTAATGAGGAGATGCATTTGAATTTGTTGGATTAGGTTCAGAAATTAAAAACTCAGGAGAGAGTCTACCAGCTGGCGAGTGAGAATTTGAAAACCATCCAAAAGATAAAGAATACAAATTTTGATAGACTTGCTCGCCCAAGGTCATTTACGAAATTACATAAGATATTAGTGTTTTCCCTCGTCAAAACAACCCGCTGATATCCAGGTTTCATATGTTCTTTGTATTTGGGTCTAAAACAAATGATTTAAATTATTTACTCGAAACACCTGATCGACTCAAGAACAAGGTCCATCTGTGGCTATGGTTGATAATGTGAGCGTTGTTTCGAGGATGTCAAAAGTTGAGAGTGGGGAAGGTCAATCTAGACCAAACATCTTGTCCCCAAAGCTGAGAAATCAAAATATCCTAACCTTGAATCAAAGTTGGAACAGTCGAGGTAGTTAATTTTAAAAATTCAAAGTTTGTTCCCGGATGTTCCAAAAAGAACATCAATAACTAATTATGATGCTGAAGTTGGGGATACAAAGCCCATAAAATAACACCCATATCGAATGAATGTGGAAAAGAGTAAACTTGTTGACTAGGAGATTGAATATGTGTTGGAGAATTATAATATTAGACGTTCGACTTCAATCTGGAGTTCACCCTCTGTTATTGTGCCAAATCAGATGGGAGTATGAGGTTTTGCATGATTATAGAAAAGTAACTAACTCAGATATTTACCCGATCCCTTGTGTGGTGATTGCAATAACAGAGTGGGAAAGGCTAAAATTCCTACAAATATTGACCTATGGAAAGGGTATTGGTGTTTTCCTTTGACAGATAGAATAAGGTAGAATACAATGTTTTGACATTTGGAATGAAAAATTCTCCGGCCACATTTCAAAGAATGATTAATTCCGTAATTCATGGGTTGAAACAGACAGATGCCCACAATGATGACGAAGTGACAGGGGATAACACAGGGGAAGATCTCATCTCTGCGTCAGAAAGGTTGTTTAAAAGAACTTCCGAAGACAACCTTACAGTTAACTTGGCTAAAAATGAATTTCGCCAGGCCACTGTGACGTATCTTGGTTACGTTTTAGGTCAAAGCAAGTAAGCCCCTGTTCAGGAAAAAGTTCAAGCAATATCTGAGTTCCCCATTCCAACGGGTACGAGGACTTCTCGAGGCAATACCGACTCAAAATAGAATCCTTTACCAGCCGTCATTCATGGCAGGGCTTACCTGCCATAATAGGCTACAATACGAGGTCGGGCTGCATAGCTAACATAAGAGCATCCCTTCCGGATAAACTTAACGCATTCTATGGGCGTTTTAAACAGAAGG
>JARFYF010065259.1:0-22436 GCA_030265395.1 Rhina ancylostomus | reverse complement strand
CACTCATATCCACAGGACGCAGAAGTTAACGAGACCCCGGGATTGGTTACTGTTTCTGAAGAGCGTCTCTCAGTTTTCCACCTTTTTATCCCATCCGCCTTGTCGTGGCCAATGGCCTTCACCTGTCAATATCCCCCGAAGCCTCCCCGCATCCTCTTCACAACCCACACTGACACCCAGTTTTGTGTCATCAGCAAACCTGGGGATATTGTCCGTGAAAGTCAAACAAACTGCAGATGCCGGAAATCTGAAGCAAGTAGGGAAACAGCTGAAACACACAGCGGGCCGGGCAGCATCCGTGGGGAAACAGTTTTAACTTTTTTTTCGAAGACCCTTCACCTGGTGACCTGACATGTTACCTCTGTTTCTATCTCTTCACAGCTGCTGCCCGACCCGCTGTGTGTTTCCATCATTTTCTGTTTCATATTGTCCGTGACTCCTTGATCCCAACCGTTGATACAGTCTGTGATACATCGTAGCACCAATCCCTGCTCACCGCCTCCTAACCCGGGAACGGACCATTTATTCCCTTATTCCCGTGTGTCTGTCGGCAATCGGTCAGTGCGTTACGCTGTTCACTGAAAGGTTCGTGGTTCGATCCCACCCAGGACGCTGGCTATCCGGCAGATTTTGCTGTGCATTTCATTGTCAGTTGGTTACCACTGCGCTGTGAAGAGGCGGGCGCTCCTTGCTGCTGACTCACTGGGCTCAGTGGGAGTCCTCCCCGCGGGGCCTCAGCCCCGGGAGTCCGTATGTTCCGCTCCCCTTTACCGGAAAGAGTGAGTTCATGAAATAACGACCTTTGAACTGATCGGTGTCATTTGTTTTTATTTTGGTCTTTGATTATTCAGTTTGAGTCTGAAGAAGTTCTGCACACGGCTGTTGTCCAGAGGGAGGTAAAAAACAATGAAACGGGGAGTGAAAGTGGATGATCAACCATGAACTGACTGAATGGGGGAGCAGACACGAGAGGCCAAATGATCTGCGTCATTTCTGATCCTCTGTGTTTCAATGGCAAAGATTTATGCTCAGCGGGAGAAACACCGGAAGCAGTTTGCTTCTGAAGCGGTTGCACCGACAAATCTGCTGGAGGAACCCAGAATCGCCAATAACATCTGTGTGAGAAAGGACCTGTCGATGTTGCGACGTTCCGAGACGAAAGCCTGCATCAGGTCACTACATTTGTCCTGAAGCAGGGCTTCGACCTGAAAAATAGACAGATCCTTTCCCCCCACAGATGCTACTGATCCCGCTGAGTCCCTTCAGCGGATCGGAGACACAGGAGATGCAGATGCTGTTGCAACACAGAATGTGCTGGAGGAACTCAGCGGGTCGGGCAGCGTCCGTGGAGGGAAATCGACTGGGGACATTTTTGCTCGTGATCTTTCACCTGGACGGGAACGTCGACCGTCCATTTCCCTCCACAGCTGCTGTCCCACCAGTGGGTTCCTCCAGCAGATTGTCACTCCAGCTTCCAGCATCTGCAGTCTCCTGTATCTCAAACCATCCGCTCGTATCGGGGATGTAGCTCAGTGGGAGAGTACGTGCTTTGCATGTTTGAGGCCCCAGGTTCAATCCCCGGTATCTCCACGCTGGTGACCGTGAATTTTGAACAATGCGCAGAAATTCTTGGAGAAAAGCTATGCTGCCCGAGTCCCAGAGAGCAGTAATAGTGACACCTTACAGGGATAAATCACTTACCATTCGGCCATCAAATCTCAGACATCCCCTCTTTGTTCAGTTATACACCTTTACTGATTCGGTTTGAGGATCGGAGGCTTCCTGGTAAGGACACTGGGTGAGGACAAAGTATCATCGGGGATGACTCGCGGTCGCTTTGTGCCGGAGTGAAGCGCCGGGATCGGGACTCGCGGCAGGGTTGAGAGAACCACCTGCCGGCCTAGTACAGAACCACCCCATGTGGGAGTGTCTGAAACTCGAGCTTGCCGGAACAGGTACAGAGCAGGTACCTGCGGGGCAGAAAGCAGGTCTGGGGCCTCAGTGGACAACAGGTTGGGCAGGTAAAATATCAGGAGACTGAACTGTCATTTGGAGAGGCGGAGGCGATAGAAATGACGAGACGGGCGGCAGCTTCAGTCCCGTTCTGAACGCTGAAGGTCTCCGTTCACACAGGCGACAAAGGATATGCGGGGGATAAGGTCCCAACAAGTCGGATGTAATTTGGGGTTTGACTGAAGATCGAGGAGAGCGCGAGCACAGTCCCCACCACCACACATTTTACAGTTGAGTGTATCACATTTGGGCCACACCAGGCGTCAGCACACCCGGAGTGCAGTGTGCGAGACTCAGTCGGGGAGAACAGCCCTGTGATCCCCGTTACTCCCCTGCGAGGTCAATACACCGGACCCTGTGGCACCCCACTGCTCCCCACATGTCACTGACCATACCAGCCGCGATGCACTGGGAACTGAAGTTGCCGTTTATTGGACGACCGTTACATACGGAACACGGAACACACCAGGGTAACATAAACAGAATGCCCGAGATCAGGACCGCAGTAACAGGTTCAATGAAATAATGTCAAACACAGTTATTGCTGAAATGTCGGGAATTAGGTATCCGACGGGAGAGAGTACAGGCAGCACAGGGATAGTAACCGGATGGGGCTGGGGGTAAGGTAGAAGGAAAGGATGCTAGAGAGACAGGGGAAGAGAGACAGAAGGGGAATGTCAGGAAAGATGGAAAAGTTAGCGAGGGAAAGAAACGACAAATAAAAATGATGGAAGGGACGGCGGAACATTCACAGCGCAGTAACATCACACAATGTTTACCCAACAGCAAAGTGGCTCATCGGCAGCATGCTCTGCCCATAACCCAGAGGTCGATGGCTCGAAACCTCCCTCTGCTATTCACTTCGTCGTAATCAGCAATATACCAAGGAAGAGAGAATCCAAACTTCTTACACACATCCAAAAGGATGGGAAACAAAACAAAGAGATGAGGGCAAGTCAGCCACAAAATGGGATATTCTCTTTGAGCAGACGGAGTGACGGACGCTCGAAACGGACAGGAGAGAGTCCGGGGGTAGGGGGGAGTAATTATCAGGATGTTGTCTGTGGTGGAAGGTTTCAGTAATGAGCAGAGACTGGGTAGAATGTGCGGGTGTTTACCATGGAGCGTAGGAGGTTGACAGGACCTTGGGGAGCTACCTCACATTATCAGGGGCGGAGATATTGGGAAACTGTTCCCTGTACCTGACGTGTCTGTAACCGGAGGGCATCAGAGCAAGAGCTTCCCCACGAAGAGGGCGGTTGGAACCTGGAACCAAGCCCTTGAGTAGGTGTTGTAGGCAGGGACTCTCACGGTGTTTGAAAAGTGTCCAGACAAGCCCTGGAATCGCCAAGGCACTTAAAGTAGCAGGCAGTGCTGGACGTTGAGATTGGTACAGAAGTCAATGGTCAGCTTGGACTTCATGGGACGAAGGGTGTGTTTCTGTGCTGCATGACCCTATGACTCTATACTACATATCTTTGTGGAGAAGAGTGGGTTAAAGTTCCACTGCGAACGGAGCAGGAGTGAGGGGAGAAATTCCACAGGGTAACACAGACAGAGAGCGGGGCTGAATACACTGACGTCACACGGTGTGAACACATCACCTGGTACATGCTGGGATGTATCCTCTTGTGTTGTGGGAATCTGGTATAGAGTGAGAGCAGAAAGCTGCACTGATCCGCTCATCGATTTCCTCGTTGGGGGACGTGAATTACATCCCTGATCCACTGTCCTGCCCACAGTGAAGAATAATTAATGGAACAGCGAACTCTCTTACACTGGCTGATCGAAATCACTGAATCCAGGAAGCCGCACGCGAGTCAGCAGGAGCAGATCGCTCCTCGTGCCTGCACAGATCGTGTTCTGAGAGGGGTTGAATTCTGAAGACATTAAAACTATACAACCTGCGATGGCCGGGAATCGAACCCGGGTCAACTGCTTGGAAGGCAGCTATGCTCACCACTATACCACCATCGCTCCATGATGCTGCAGGAGATTCGGGCACTGAATGGTCTCCAGTGCTGTCTAACTGTGTGACCAGATCACCAATCCCCGAGCTCCTCTCTGACGGGTCATTCCTCACCCTGCTGCAATCCCTGTTCCGTCAAGTTGATATCGCCACCGTCCAACAGACCAGAGTAACACAGCCCCCAGTGATTATTCAGTCGTGAACAGACCGAAGTGAGAGTCGATCCGTGAAATAGTCGAGGAGTAACAAATTGTTTCCTGCCTCACACATCAGCAAATGAGAAAATAAAGTTGGATCCCACCTCCGGCCGGTCCTTGAACACAATAAATAACTGAATCGCTGGAGAATCCTGAGACCCCTCTAATCACACAGTGAGGTGGGTGTCTGGAAGGCGCCGGTTTTACTGTCAACGAATAAACCTTAGTGTGACCCTGTGAGTCTCCTGTACCCTGACAACCGAAAGATAGATAACATTGTTTTTCCGTTCCTCGTTAGTATCGTGGTCAGTATCCCCATCTGTCACGCGGGAGACTGGCGTTCAATTTCCCGACGGGGAGATATTTATTTCTGTTTCCAAAGGCTCCTGACCCGAAACGTTGACCGGCTGCTTTTCTCCACAGATGCTGCCTCGCTGCTCAATTCCACGAGCATGACCGTGATTTTTTTTTTAATACAAGGGAAATGTTGAATTAAAAAAATGTAAGAGCGATAAAGTGTTTGGTGTCGCAGTGATCAGTTCATATTATATCCAGAATGTGGAATAGCCAGGTCTGCAGTCATCCCGGGATGGGAGAGTCCCCGAGAAGAAGCAACAATGTGTTCAATCTCAGGAACAGCTGAAAAAATTTGCAGAGAAAGATCCCAAGTGCAAATGTTTTACAGAGGACGTGCCCCGGGTGCCACCCTGTCCCTCCCCCAGCCCTGGACCCTTCGCTCAGACTCTCATCAAAGTAAACTGTGGAAAAGTCCAGCTGGGCTTAGCTCTCTGACGTCCGGCAGACAGGAGAGCATGCGGCGCGTAGCCTATCCCCGGCCTTGATTGATGGAGGACGGCAGAACACATGTTCTGTGTGCTGCAGCTCCGCCTGTGAGCGCCATTCCCACAGTGAACGGCGGTAGCGGGTTAAAAGCAGCCGGGAATGGAGAGCACCTGGACCCGGTGAAAGGCCGCTGAGATCACCCGGGAGCGGTTCCGCAGATAGTCTCTGGGACCGGCATGGATTCCGGCCCGGGGCAGTGGAGGCGGCGGCTGAGGGGTTGAGACAGAGTGGAGCAGCGACTGGGCCCGGAACATGGAGTAGGTGTGGAGGGACTGGCGTTTCCGGGGTTAGGGGCGGGCAGGACGAGGGAGGAGGGAGTGGAGAGGACCTGTCGGTGAAGGTCACTGCTGATTCCGCTCCCCATGCCGGGATGAAACGTCCCCGGTTAGGTTCCAGACTCCCTGTGTATTTTGTCAATGGACAGTGAGCAGTGGACACAGAGCCGGACACCCAGGGTGGGGGCAGTTTTTCAAAGAGCGTCTGTTGCAGGCTCCCGCTGAGAAATGTGTGGGGCGCAGTTTAAACAGCGGCGGGTTGGCTCAGGAGTCCCACAGGAGAGGTGAGTGGAAATGCGAGGTGTGTAAATCTCCCTGCTCCATGGGCAGTCCCATACCCGGATCTGTGCTGGGATGTGGCTGCATGTGTTCGTCACTTGGGGCGGAGCTGCCTTCCTCTGCTGGTCGGCAGAAGTTGCAGCCGTGCAGCGGCCTCACACACTGGCTGCACAGGTGTTTTATGAATTATCGTTCACTGAGGGTAGGATAGTGGATCAGGGATGGAATTCCCGTCCCCCAACGTTTCCAGGGAAATCAATGAACGGATAAGTGCAGCTTTCTGCGCTCACGGTATCCCAGAGCCCCGCAACAACCAAGGACACATCCCAACATGTCTCAACGTGTTCACAAGGAGTGACGTCAGTCTATCCGACCTCCGTTCCCTATGTTTACACTGTGAGATCTCTCCCCTCACTCTCCTTCCGTTCCCAGAGGAATTTAACCTTTCTTCTCCATTCACAGATGTAGTATAGAGTCATGCAGCACAGAAACCGGCCCTTTGGCCCATCATGTCCGTGCTGACCATCAAGTACCAATCCAGAATAATTTAAACTACCAGTACTGAGTCTGTTGCCTTCAGTGCCTTGGCGATTCCAGGACTCGTCTGGATATTTGTGAATTTTTACGGGAGTACCTGCCGGCAGGCCCCACTCAGGGGGTGGGTTCCAGATCCCAACCACCCTCTTCATGGGGAATTTCTTCCTTCGATGCCCTCCGGTTACAGGTACCTCAGGGAGGGGGAGCTGTTTCCCACTGTCTCCGTCCCTGACAATGTGAGATAACTCTTCATGTTCACCGTCACCCTCACCCGCTCCATGGGATATCTATCCAGTTCCTGCTCATACCTGGAACGGTCCACCTCAGACCTCCTCCTGGTGATAATTCCCCGCTCTCCCTCCTGTCGATTTAGGGCTTCCGTCACCCCCTGTGACCAACGGGAATGTCACATTTTTTATGACTGAACTGCCCTGGTCTTTTGTTTTGTTTCCCATCTTTTGTGTCTCTGTGTTGGAAGTTTGGATTCTCTCGTCCTTGGTAAATTGCTGTTTATGAGGTAAATTGTTGTTCAGCTCCCGCTGCGCCACTCTGCTGCTGGGGAAACATTGTGTTCTGTTGCTGCGCTGTGGATGTTCCGCCTTCCCTGACATCATTTTTCTTTGTCGTTTCTTGCCCTCGCTAACTTTTCCATCTTTCCTGACATTCCCCTTCTGTCTCTCTTCCCGTCTCTCTATTTTCCTTTCCTTGTTCCTTATCCCCAGCCCCATCCGGTCACTATCCCTGTGCTGCCTGTTCTCTCTCCCGGTCGGATACCTTGGTCCCGATAGTTCAACAATGACTGTGTTTGACATGATTTCTTTGACCCTGTTACTGCGGCCCTGCTGTGGGACATTCTGTTTGTCGTCCCAGCTGTGTGTTCTGTGTTCCGTATATAACGGTCGGCAAATTAACGGCGGCTCGAATTTCCAGAGCAACGCGGCCGGACCAGGCAGTGACATGTGGGGAGCTGAGGGTGCCGCAGTGACCTGTGTATTGAATTGGAATGGAAGTGACGGGGATCACAAGACTGTTCTCCAGGACTAGGGCTCGCCCACTGCACTCCGGTTGTGCTGACGCCTGTCACGTCCCAAATGCTGAACGCCCACCGTAAAATATGTGTTGTTGAGGACTGTGTTCGCGGTCTACCTGATCTTCAGTCAAACCTAGAATTACACTCGACTTGTTCTCACCTTATCCCGCGCCTTTCCTTTGTCGTCTGTGGTAACGAAGATCTTTAGCGTTCAGATGCAACCGCCCATCTCTTCAATTCTATCGGCTCGGCCTCTTCTAAGCCGGCAAGGGCGATTTTCTGACTTTCCCCACATGGGAAGGTTCAGTAACAGGCTGGCGGATGGTTATCCCACCCCTGCCCTGAGCCCGGCGCTTCACTCTGGCACAGAGCGACCGTGAATCATCTTCTGGGATCCTTTCTCATCACCCCGTGCCTTTACCGGTAAGGCTCAGATCCCGAAACAATACAGACCAAATAGAGGGATGTCTGGGATTTGATGACCAAACGATTGGAAATGATTTTTCCTCGGAAAACGTCACTTCCCAGCTCTCTGGAGCTCGGCCCACATCAGGTTTATCCAACAATCTCCGCGCATTGTTCAAAATTCATGGTCACTAGAGTGGAGATGCCGGGGATAGAACCCGGGACCTCATACATACAAAGCATGCGCTCTCCCACTGAGCTACATTCCCGATGAAAGGGAGCGGTTCTGAGACGCAGGAGACGACAGATCTTGGAATCTGGAGCAACAAACAGTCTGCTGGAGGAACTCAGCGGGTCGGGCAGCATCTATGGAGCGAAATGAGCAGTCGACGTTCCGGTCCAGTTGAAGGATCACGACCCGTAAGCTCCACAGTCCATTTCCCTGCACAGATGATGCCTGAACCGCTGAGTTCCTCCAGCGCATTGTGTGTTGCTCCAGATTCCAGCATAGCATCTCTTGTGTCTCCGATCAGCTGGAGGAGCTCATCAGATTGAGTGGCATCTGTGGGAGGAAAGGGACAGTCAATGTTTCAGGTCGAAACCCTGAATTATTACTAACGTAGGGAGCTGATGTAGGGATTCGACTCAGAACGTCGAAACATCGACACGTCCTTTCCCACACAGATTCTGATACCCCCGCCCCCCATCCCCGTGTTCCTCCAGAAGATTTTTTGTTGCAACAGCTTTCGAAGTAAACTCCTTTCGGTGTTTTTTTTTCCCGCCGAGCAATAATCTTTGCCACTGAAACAGAGAGGATCAGAAATAGCGCAGGCCCATTTGGCACCCGGTGTCTGCTCCCCCATTCAGTCAGTTCATGGCTGATCATCTACGTTCACTTTCCTGTTCCATTTTCTCACCTCATTCTGGATAACATCCGTGGGTAGAAATTATTAAGTCAAATTGAATCATCAAAGACCAAAATACAAATGAAATACATCATTACACCGATCAGTTCCAAATACGTTGTTTTATGAAACTCACACATTCAGGTGAAAGGGAAGCGGGACATCCGGACTCCGGTTCGTGAGTCCCCGCAGGTAACGCTCTGACTGAGTACAGTGAGGCAGCAGCAGGGAGCGCCCGCCTTCGGACAGAATAGTGTTACGCAGCTGACAATAACAGGCCCTGCTAAAGATGCAGGATTACCAGCGTCCCTTTCGGTTAATAGCCGGGCGCGCTAACCGATTGTGCCCCAAAGACACACGGAAGGAAGCGGGTGGCCTATTCCCGGGTTGGGAGGCGGTGACCAGGGACTGGTCCTGGGACTTGGATTTTCACAATCGACATCAATTATTTGAATCATGGAGTCATGGACAATATAAAGCAAAAATGATGGAAACACACAGCGGGTGGGGCAGCATCCGTGAAGAGCGAAACAGAGGTAACGTTTCAGTTTGGAAGGTGAAGGGTATTCGAACATAAACGGTAAATCAGTTTCCCCAACGATGCTGCCCGGCCCGCTGAGTGTTTCAGCAGTTTCAATTCTTGCTTCAGATTTCCAGCATCTGCAGTGTGTTTGATTTCACGGAAAAACTGGGTGTCAGTGTGGGTTGTGAAGAGGATGCGGAGAGGCTTCAGGGGGATATCGAAAGGTGAACGGAATGGGCCACGACATGGCGGATGGGATGCAAAATTGAAAACTGAGATGCGTTTTTCAGAAACAGTATCCAATCCCGGGATCTCAAACGTCTCAGTCCTGTGATGTGATTGAACAAATGTTGGATTCCTTCAGTGTAGAAGGACCAGCAGCTCACTTTGTCTCTTTGTCAAACTTTCCGAACACATCTGTTGCGGATTTTCCTTACTTTTCCTGTTTGCAGGGTCGTACCAAAATGCAAACATCTCTACCGGGATTTAAAGTTGGTGACTTCACGGCTGCATCAATTCTCAGACCAACACGGCCGGACGAGGTAGTGACAGATGGGGAGCAGCGGTGTGCCGCAGGGTCCAGGGTGCCTGGCAGGGGAGTGACGGTGTTCTCAAGGCTGACGGTGTTCCAGCCATCCTCTTTGTGATGTTCTTCCTCGGATTCCCTCTGGTATTAGACACATTTGCTAAGGGAAAATTACCTTCTATCTACCCCATAATTTTGCATAGCCCTCGGCCTCCTGTTCCGAGGATTATTAACTCGGTCAATCCAGTTTCTCCGTATAACTGAGGCAATATCACAATGAATGTCGCCGCAATAACTCCTTTACCCTTTCAAGTTCTGTGCTGCACGGGATATCCCCATTTTCGTCCCTGATCGGTCTCCCCTGTCTTTACCCATCGCAGTACTGTGTTTGTGAGCGTATGTGTTAATGGCGTTTGCATTCCCTCTATCCCCCCCACCCCCGATGTAAAATACACGGTTACAGAACACAAGACGAAGACAAATGGCAGACAATGGTTTCGATCCATCGACCACAGGGTTATGGGCCCAGCACGCTCCCGCTGTGCTACTCTGCTGTCGGGTAAACCTCGTGATATGTTACTCTGTTGTGACTGTTGCTCATTCCCTGCGTTCTTTTCATTTGTCATTCTCTAACCTTACGTCATATCCTTTCCCTTTATGATTTCTCTTTCCTTCCTGACTTACTCCCTTCTTTCTCTCTTACATATTTCTCTATCTCCGCTGAATATTTCTTCTTTCTGTCACAACCGGCTATTACCTCTGTGCAGTCTTTGTTCCGATCCAGTCGGATACCTCGTTCCGGACATTTCAGCAATGAGTGTTTTTTTTATTTCTGCAATGCCGCTGTTTGTGGTAATGGAGATATTCCAAGACCAAGTGAGCGTCTTCCATGCAGTCGACTGTCCGTAAAACTGACCGGAGGCAGGCGGTGTGAGACTGACGCGTGAGTGCATGTGCAATATTAGCTCTCTGTGGCTCGGGATTTCACAGCGGCTCCGAGAGATCCTCATCACTACACAAACTTCACTGTCACAAGCGTGTGGATGCCGGAAATTGAACCCGGGACCTCATATATGCGAAGCATGCGCTCTCGCACTGCGCAAAACACAGTCGGAGTTCCAAGGAGAATGGATTTTGAAACTGGTATACTCGGCTAAAAGCGAAGCAGAACATATGGACTCTGGACGTGAGACCACACAGGAAATGCTCCCACTGAGCCAGGTGAGGCAGCAGCAGGGATCGGCCACCTCAGGACAGTGCAGTGTTATCCAGCTTCAATGACAGGCACAGTAAAAGCTGCTGAATCGCCAGCGTCCCTAATTGGGCTCGAACCACAAACCTTTCGGTTAATAGCCGAACGCGCGGACCGATTCCGCCACAGAGACACCTTGGGTAGTTGTCTGCTGGTGGGTCTTGATGAACTAAGTCATAACTTGGCTTTGGTCCAGGCACTTTACGATCTGCTATTTACCACTCTTTAATAATTCTTTTACAATACTGGCGCAAGTTTAATTTTGATCTTTAACTGTGAAAACGACCACCAGATCTCAAGCTTCTTCTAATGGTAAAGGTATTGGGGACCAACCTACTTTGGAAGCTATTTCTAATCTGCATGGTGAGTTCGGTTGGAGATTTGCCGAATTGAAGTACAGAGTATAATACTTTGAAGATAAACAAAATACTGTTATCCAGGAAAACGCCAAACATATGCAACTCATGTTGAACTCGACCAATCCGTTCAAGATAGAGATGTCAGACTCCATTCACTTGGAAAAAAGCCTTAATTACGACCAAGCAAATGCTGGAAAAGCAACAACAGAGGATCATTGACCTGGAAGGACGCAGCAGGAGGAAAAAAATAAGAATCATCAATTTACCAGCGAACACAGAGACGGGTAACCCTACGGAATTCTCTTCGAATCTTTTGGTCGATAAGTTTGGTTCCAAAATGTTCCCTGTTTAACCCCTTCTGGATAGAGCTCAGAGGGCATTAAGATCCAAACTTGTTCCGGATCAGAAACCTCGGCCAGCAATACCGAGATTCCATTATGTCAATGTCAAAGAACTCCTGATTAGTGCCGCTCGTAGACGTGGAATGATTCAAGTTAAACAATGGAAGTTCCGAATAATTGAAGATAACACCCTAGAAGTTGTGAAACAAAGGCTGATCTACAAACCAATTTTAGATCGTCCTCATTAAAGCAATTATCATCCTGCATTATTATTCCCAACAAGGTTTATAATTTCATTACCTGATAAATCTCACAAATCTCTTTAAATCCGTCCAAGAGGCCGAGAAATTTATTTGACTTAGCTTTTAATTTTAGAAATTAAGAAATGCGGAAGAGACACAGTGTTTTCCTTTGGTTTACTACCTACTTACTTTATTATCTCATAAGTTTTAAGATTTAAACCTTTTCTTCTTTCTTCTTTTAATGTTTAAATGTTTATTTTAATGTTTAATGTTAATATTGTAATGTTTTGTTTTAATAACAATTAAGAATTTAACAGAATGACAGATCGGTTGCTTTCTTTTCGAAATAATTATTAAACTGCATTTTTTTCTAATTGTCGGCTGTTAACGCCCTTTCGCTCTGTTTCAATCTCTGAAATATAGAATCATAAAGCCATAGAATAATACAGCACAATACAGGCCCTTCGGCCTACCAAGTGGTGCTGTCCATCAAATCACACCTCACACTATCCCTTTCCTACCACATACACCTCTATCACACATTCCTCCATATGCCTATCCAGCAATCTCTTGAACCTGTTCAACGTATCTGCCTCCACCACCACCTCAGGCCGCGCATTCCATACACCAACCACTCTCTGGGTGAAAAACCTCCCTCTGGCATCTGCCCTGAACTTGCCGCCCATAAACTTAAAGCCATGCCCTCTTGTCCTGAGCATTGGTGCCCTGGGAAAGAGACGCTGGTTTTCTCTTCCTCAATCTATTCCTCTCAATATTTTATTCATTTCTGTCATGTTTCCTCTCATACTTCTCCTCTTTAGTGAGGAAAGCCCTAGCACCTTAAGCCTCCCTTCATATTCCATACGCCGTAATCCAGGCAGCATCCTGATAATCTCCAATGTACACTCTCCAACCCCTCCACATCCTTCCTATAATGCGGCGACCAGAACTGAACACAGTCTTCTAAGTGTGATCCAACTGGAGTTTTGCTGCGAGTTCGATATACTTGTTTGGATTATGTTGTTCATCTTTATATAAAAAAATGTGTAGTTTATATATTTATCAGTTTGGACTACTGCCACCAGTAAAACTAGGGTTAGTTCAATGACAATGTACCTTTCTATCACCCCATTGGCCAGTTTTCGCGCTGTTGGGAGAGGTGGTGGAACAGTTTTAGGTTTATTTTGGCTCACCTACACATTTCCCAAATTGTCGTCACATAGTTTCCTTTTTGATTTTTGTTCACTTCTTCCTGTTGGTAATACCTAGATATACCAAGATTAACCCTTTGCATACCACATGTTTTTCTTTATTATGTTAAAATGGATACGACTATTAATTTTATTTCATGGAATGTTAACGGCTGAAAGAATCCCTTGAAGCGCAAGAAGATTTGTAAAGTTTTATTATAGATTAAATGCTCAGATTGTTTGCGTTCAGGAGACTAACATCAGGAAAAAATAGATAATCAACTTTATTTTAGATATTCGAGTGGTCACCAGTTCCGTTCAAATTCACAAGCAAAGGTGAAAGGAGTTTCTATTTTAACAGGCTCCTTAATTTCCTTTGTCCAGCATGAGACAATATGAGACCCAAATGGTAGATTTTTATCAATTACTGGTCTGCTTCACAGTAAAAAAGTTGTTATGGTTACTGTTTATGAACCAATGTAGATGACCCTGAATTTTGTAAACATATGTTTGCATCTTTGTCTTAAATTTAATGAATACACTGTGATCATGGATGGACATGTTAACTGTTGTCGAAACACTTCGATGGACAGATCGGTGCCAAATCCTGCACTTCTAAGCAAATCCTCTGCCATTATTAATTCATTTTAGTTGTCCGGAATTTTAAATGTTTGGAGATTTCTACACCCATATGATAAAGAATTTTCATTCTTTTCTCATGTCTACCATAACTAATCGATTATTGATTTTTTATTGATGTTATATTAGTTCCACTTATAATGGACTGTAAATACGATGTAATTGCCATTTCTGATCATGCGCCATTGACTTCATCAATTAAATTGCCATATGTATCCTTTGATATCAGACAATGGCGATTTCACCCTTTTCTATTACAAGACTCAGATTTCGTCCAGTATAGAAAAGAACAGATATCATTATTCTTTTTTAACTAATTTTACTGAAGAAATTTCCAGTGGGTTAATATGGGATACTTTTAAAGCATATATTCATGGTCAAATTATTTCATATTCTGCTGGATTGAAAAATCGAACTAACAACGAAATACTTATATTAGCTGACATGATTAAAGAAATCGATAAAAAAATATTGTGATACTCCGAATCCGGAGCTTTTTTTAAAAAGAGAGCAGAACTCCAATTACAACATAGTTTATTATTAACATCTTCAATTGAAAATATACTGCTTAAAAACAAAAGTCAATTTTATCTTCAATAGCTTTGTTGGCCGAAGGGCCTGAATTGTGCCGTAGTTTTTCTATGTTCTATGTTCTATGCACATGGTGACAAATCCGGTAAATTATTGGCCAACCAATTGAAAGTTATTTTATCTAAACATCAAATTAATGAAATTCGGAAACCAGATGGTACCTACGCGATTGATCATGTTCAGAACAATACATCCTTTCAAGAATTTTATTCTTCTTTATACCAATCAGAATCCCCTGATGAACCTAGTGTATGAATTTTTAAGAGATCTGAAGATTCACCAACTATCGTTAAATGAATGTTCCTCGTCAGATGCTCCCATTTCGGCTGAAGAAATAAAGAAAGTAATATTTTCAATTAACTCGGGTAAAGCAACCGGTCTTGACGGATATACAACTATTTTTTAAAAATCCTTTCCTGATATTCGTGTTCCATGGTTAGCCAGAATTTTTAAAGATGCCCTACCAGTGGGGTACCTACCACAATCTTTCCAGAAGGATCCATTTCTTGAATTCTTAAGAAGGATAACGATCCCACTGATTGTGTATCTTGTTGGCCTATTTCTTTATTAAGTGAATATTATTTTCCAAAATATTGGCCTTTAGACTGGAAAAAGGTTCCGCCACAAATTATTTGTGAAGACCAGAGAGTATTTATTCAGAAACGTTATTTACATTTTAATATTAGGAGATTAATGAATATTATGTATACCCCTTCATCCCAAATTCCAGAATGTGTTGTTTAACTAGATGCTAAAAAGGGTCAAACACTTCAAATTTATTCACTACACTTCAAAATTTTAATTTTAGCCCTCAATTTATATCTACGATTAAAATGATTTATTATACACCTTTGGCTTCAATACTTGCTAATAATCAAAGACCTCCTTTGTTTAGGTTTTTTGAGGTACAAGACAAGGTTACACGTTAAAACCCTTTCTTATTCGATATTGCTTTAGAACACTTGGCTATTGCACTCCAGGACTCTCTCTACTCAGATGGCCTGTGACATTACATTTCTAAACCGGACAAATCTATCCCCGCATTACTATCACTACTAGATGAGTTTTGTGTGTTTTTTGTTCTGGATATAGACTAAATCTCAATGAGAGCGAACATTTTCCAGTGAGTATGCAAACCCGTATTACAGGCAATTACCTTACAGATTGGGAACTGACTATTTTATGTATTTAGCTGTTAAGATTACCATGAAACATAAGCACTTATTTAAAGCTAGTATATTGCTTTTAATTGCTATGTTAAATAATTATTTACTCAGTAGCCTCCACTGTCTTTATCACTGGTATACCAAATTAATGCGATTAAGATGAATATTTTACCAAATCTTTTATATTTATTTCATGGGATTCCAACTTCCGTCTCGAAATATTGTTTGACACTACAGATTCTAAGATTCGTTCATATATCTGGCAGAATAAAAACCCAAGGTAAAGTCATGAATATTTACAAAAACTAAAAAAAGGATGGTGGTGTGGCCTTCTCTAACTTCAGATTATATTATTGTGCAATTAGTATCAGATATTTAACTTTTTGGAGACAAGATTTGGATGTAATTCAGTCCTCCCAAATGAGTTCACTTTGAGAACCAATCAGTACTGGAATTTTCATTAATTTCTATTTTAGGATCTTCATTCCCTTTTGCACTTACCAAATTAAGTAAACATATGATTAACCCAATTGGTAAACATACAAGACGAATATGGTTTCATTTTCGTAAATTTATTTGGATTGAATACATTTAACTTGTCAGGTCCTTTACAATTTTTTTTTGTTTAATACATCCAGAGTTGACTCGGCTTTTTCCATATGGAAAAGTAAGGGGATAGTATGTTTTCGTGATCTATTCAGTGATAACTGTCTTCATCTTTTGAACAATTGTCTAACAAATACAATTTGTTAGATCATACTATTTTCTATATTTGCAGATTAGAATTCTTTTAAAAGCAACTAGACCCTCTTTCCCGACGCCTTACAAAATTGAAACCACGGAAAAAAATGTTTTAATCCTTGTCCGAAGGGCTTGATGGCAGTACTCGATAATTGAATTACGGAAATACGTCCAGAATCTCTGTACAAAATTAATAGTGAAGGGAACTCCAGACGTCTATACCTGCAGAGACCTAGAAGAAAATTCTCCATTTAGTTGATACATCTTCAATGCGTGCCAGACACTCGTTGATTCAATTTACGTAGTTCACAGGACTCATCTGTCCAAAAATAAACTAGCTAGTTTTTACAACCATATAAATCCTGGATGCGATAGATATTAATCGAATGAGGCTTCTTAGACATATATGTTGTGGTCCTGTCCTCTTCCGGGAAAATATTGGAAAAACATTTTTAACATTATTTCAAATGTATTGAAGATTGATTTACAACCTCACCCTATCACTGCAATTGCTGGATGACCAATGATAGAGTCTGGCCATTTATCTGCTTCCGCTAAACGTAGGATTGCCATTGTTAAATTAACTGACAATGGATTAATTTTGCTCAAATGGAAGGATCGAATACCCCCCACTGCTTTTCAATTGTTATCACAACCTATATCATTTTTAAACTTGGAAAAAAATGGGAGAGGCACTGTTGATCCTTCGCTTAAATTTGAAGATATTTGGAGTCCATTTATTCAATATTTTCACAAGAGGCAGATCCCCTTTCAATAACTTTCCAACTTAGAGGATCGGAGTTGACGACATAATATTGTTCAGTTTCTAATGAAAAATTTTAGTGCAGTCTTTTTTCTATTTTTATTGTTTTCAGTCTTGTTTAGTTTATATTTTTCATAGTTTTTCTTATTGATTTTTTTATTTTTTAAAATTTATATAACATTTTTTAAATCTTTCCTTTCGCTAATATTATATTCATTAACTGAGATCGTTGGATATACAGATTTTTGATATTGTATTGTTCTTTATGATTATCTATGCCATGATTGTAGTCCTGATCTCCTTGTAATACATGTGCAAAATTGAAGCTATATATTAATCTGTATGAATTTGAAAACTAATAAAAAGATTGAAAAAGGAAGATTCTCTCCTCGCATCACATGTCCGCTATCCTGGAGCTCAGTCTGCTAAATATTCGTTGGTCAATCCCATTTAGATTATCTTAATGTAATCTGTACACTTCTGTCTGTTTGTTTCACTGGCAAGTCGAAAACTGCCAGTTTATGCACGTAATACTGCAACTGCCATATATTTGCGACTCACGTAACTTGCCTAAATAGAACAAAGAACATGGAACAGTACATCGCAGGAACAGGCTCTTCGGCCCACCATACTGTGCCGAAAGAATTAGATTAGTAATCAAATGCGCAACGAAACTGATTCCTTCTGCCGTCAGAAGATCTATATCCTTCACTTTCCCTCTCATTCCTGTACCTATCGCAGAGCTTCCTGCACGCTCCTGTCGTATTTTCCCCCACCATCAACTTCTGGCACGACATTCCAGGCACCCACCATTCTTTGCGTAAAAACTCTCTCCCACCACATCTCCTTTGAATTTAGCTCCCTCACCTTAAATGCATGCCCCGTGGTATTAGATATTTCAACGATGGGGAAAACGTATTGGCTGTCTATTCTATCTGTGCCTCTCAGCATATTACAAAACCGCTATCAGATTTCCCCTCAGCCTCTACTGCTCTGGACAACAAAACCCAAGTCTGCCCAAACTCTCCTCATAATACAGCCCTCGAATCCAGGCAGCATTGTGGGAATGCTCTTCGGTATCTTCTCCAAAGCCTCGACATCGCCCCACTGCATCAGTGCATCCTCTTCAGATCTTGCGATATCACTCCGTTTCGCGTTGTCATACTCAGAGATGGCACATTCGGGACCCTCATCCAAATCAGTGAAGCGACCAATGACTTTAAACACCTGAGATCGACATACTGAACACTGAAGTGGCCCAATCTCAATGTCCTTCCTCCCACCCTCCCCCCACACCCCCCGAGAAAGACTTCACTATTCATCCTCTGTTTCCTGTCTTTCAAACACTTTCCTCTCCCGGAGATCATGTTACAGCCATCCATCTCCTAGACCACTTAATTGTGTCCCGCCCGCCCTGATGCGGTACTTTGTATGGACCTCCTGAAGTTGAAGCACGCAGCACTGCGTCTGCAGTGCGAGGGTAGAATGTCTCGGTAAAGCACCATGTAGAAACACTATGTCAGGAAGTGGGTCATATCAGTTTTATCGGTTATATCTGCAGATGACTCTGATGTTTTATCTCATGTCACCATTCATTACCTTCACCTTTGTTTTATCACTGTAACACCTGACGTAAAACTCCCCGACCAATGGGAACAGCCGCCCATAACCGACTTCAACTGGGCCGGTCATCATTTTACATGATCCTTCCAAATATCTTTTGGTTTTCGGAAGCAGAAGTCTGAGGTTCACTGCACTGTCCTTCCAACAGTTGCACTTAACCCAGGAACCAGACTCAAGTGTGTTTTCTGTTCGCCGGCAGATGCCTTCCCATCCACCTGCAATGTTGCGACCAGAACTGAAGATTTGTCATGTTCAATAACTTGTGGACAGGTGCACGAAGCGGCCTCTACTGCTGCACTCCTTTTAGAAAAAAAATCGTTGATTCTATCTTGTCTCTCCCCACTCTCTCAATAAAAATGCAACACATCGTACTTCTCTGCATGAAGCCTCACCTTCCATGAAACTTCCCATTACCGCAGCCGTTTTACATCAGCTGCAAAACAGCACTATCCTTTTGGTTATTCTACACATGCCAAGCCTAGAGTCAACGGCACATTTACACATTGTGGCTTGCACCTCTAGTTACAGGCAATTAATAGATAACGAAATACCAGAGTCCGGAAAGCTGATTCAAAGCGAGCACCGTTATTCTCCTTTCTGAAAACAATGAAGACCTGTTCCTGAGTAATGCCTGCACCAACCCAAGTCTGTCTAAAGTTTCCTCATAGTTTATGCCCTCGAATTCAGGGAAACCTCATCTGTACCCTCACCAAAGCCTCGACATCGCTCCACAGCATCATTGTATTCTCTTCAGAACTTACGATATTACTCAGTTTCGTGTTGTTGTGCTCAGCAACAACACATACGGAATCCTCATCGGAATCACTGAATAGACCAATGGCTGTAAACACCTGGATTCGAAGCACTGAACTCCGAAGTAGCCCACTTTCAATGCCCTTCCGCTGGAGAAAGACTCAGTGCCCTTCTCAATTTCAATGCCCTCCTCTGTTTCCTGTATCTCAAACAATTTCCACTCCAGGTCATTATGTCACCGCCATACCCCATCTCAGGACATTTGATTTTGAAGCTCCGCATCTGATACGGTACTTTTTTTATGGACCAGCTGAAAATTGAAGTAGGCCGTGCGGCCTCCGCAGTGCAACGGTCGAATATCTTGGCAAAACATAATGGAGAAACATGGGGTAAGGGTGTGGGGCATGACAGTTTTATTGGTTATATCTGCAGACACTTCTGACAATATTTTCTGTTTGTCATGCCACTATTCATCCCCTTCATCTTTATTTTATAACTGTAAAATAAGCCTTTCTCTTGCGAAAGACTTCCCTACCAATGCGAAGAGCCGCCCATAGCCTACTTGAACCGGGATGCTCATCGGTTTATATGATCCAAATATTTACGTTTCTCGAAAAAAACAATCCCAGTTCCGCTACTCGCTCCTTCTTACAGTAGCACCTGACTCAGGAACCATTCTCTTGTGCCGATGCTGTAACCCGCAGATGCCTTCTCATGCTCCTGCAATTTTGCGACCAGAACTGAAGACGATTCTCCAGTTCAGCCCCAAACACTGCTTTATCAAAGATCTACACACCTTCTCTGTTTCGAAATAACCTTCTCTAACTAAGCCCAGGAAGTCTTTGTGCCGCTTAGGCTTTTTCCCAGAGCCTTGTCACGTTCAATAACTTCTGCATATGTACACTGAGCGACCTCTACTGCTGCACCCCTTTCAGAAAAGTATCATGTATTCTATCTTGTCTCTCCTCTCTCTCTCTCAACAAAAATGCAGCACATCCTATTTCTCGCACGTAGTGTCACCTTCCATGAGACTTCCAATTATCGGAACCGATTTGCATCCGCTGTAATGTATCGCGATGCTCTTGGCGATTCAACACGTGCCGAGCCCTGAGTCAACGTCACATTTACAGATTGTGGCTGGCAACTCTACTTGTATCCCAGGATGTCTTCTGGCAGAGAAGAGAACTGTACAAGAGTGATGGGCTGCACCTGAACCGGAGAAGGATCAACATCCCAGCTGGCAGTGCTATAAGTTTTAGATCTGTAACCTCTTGCACAAAACACGCCGTCCAATGAGAACAGCCGCCCATAACCTACTTTTACCGGGCCGCTCAACATTTTATATGATCCTTCCAAATATTTTCGCAGCAGCACCTGGTCCCGGAACCATAGTCTTGAACCTTTGTTGGACGGGCGCAGATGCCTTCCCAACCTCCTGCAACGTTGAGACCAGAACTGATGATAATCGCCTTGTCACTTTCAATAACTTGTGGACATGTGCATGAAGCGGCCTCTGCTGCTGCACCCATTTTCAGAAAATTATCATTGATTCTGCCTTGTCTCTCCTCACTCTCTTAACAAAAATGCGGCACATCGTATTTCTCCGCATTAAGCCTCACCTTCCATGAGACTTCCCATTACCGCAGCCGCTTTACATCTGCTGGAATGTATCGCTCTGCTCTTGGTTGTTCAACGTATGCCTAACCTGGAGTCAACGGCACATTTTCAGATTCCGGCTTTCAACTTATAGGTCATTAATAAATAAAACATACCAGAGTCCGCATCGCCGATCCAAAGCGAGCACCATTATACTCATTTCTGCAGAAAATACAGGCCTGTTCCTGAGTCATGCCTGCACCAACCCAAGTGTGTCCAAACCTTTCTGATAGTACCTGCCCTCGCATCCAGCGAAAAATCTTCTACACCCTCTCCAAAGTCTCAACCTCACTCTGCAGCATCGTTGCATTCTCTTCAGAACTCACTATGTTCCTCAGTTTCGTGTTGGTATTGTTATTGGTGTTGGTTTATTATTGTCATTTGTACCGAGATACAGTGAAAGCTTGTCTCACAAACCGATCGGACAGGTCAATTTTAAGACAAGCTTTTCACTGTAATCAGCAATAGCACACTCGGGATCCTCATCAAAATCACTAAATAGACCAATGACAATAAACACCTGAGGTCCACTGTCAATGCCCTTCCCCCGATCAAGACTTAACTATTCTTCCTCTGTTTCCTGTCTATCAAACGATTTCCACTCCAGGCTATCATATCACATCCATCCCCCATCCCAGGCCATTTAATTTTGCTCCTCTGCCTCTGACATGTTACTTTTTAAGGACTTCCTGAAAACGGTGCGACGGTGGAGCATCTTTGTAAAACACAATGTGAAAACACCAGATAAAGGATTGGGACATGACAGTTGGTCATATTTGCAGACACATCTGACAATATTCCCTTTTATTCTGTCACCATTAATTTCCGTCATCTTTGTTTTATAACTGTAACTTCTTTTGGAAAGACTGCCGTACCAATGGGAAGAGCCGCCCCTAACTCACTTTAAACAGGCCGCTCATTGAGTTATATGGTCCTTCCAAATATTTTCGCCTATCGATAAAAAACAGTTCCAGTTTCGCTCCTCTCTTCTTCCTACAGTAGCACCTGACTCAGGACCCATTATCTTGTGCCTTTGCTGGCCCCGCAGACGCCTTCTCATGATCCTGCATTTTGCGACTACAGCAAGGCAATGCTCGAGTAAGCCCCGTGTACTGCTTTATCAAAGATCAACACACCTTCTCTGTTTCTAAATCTCCTGCTCGAACTAAGCCCAGAAAGTCTTTGTTCCGTTTAGCCACTTTCTCCCACATCCTTCTCACGTTCAATGACTTCTGCACATAGCTGCCTCTACAGCGGCCTCTGCTGCGGAATCCCTTTCAGAAGAGTATCATTTGTTCCCCATTGACACTCACCCATTCACGAAAAATGTAAAACTCCGTATTTCTCGAAAAAAAATCTCACCTTCCACGAGACTATCATGGTTCTGAGGTCTGGCCCTCAATTTGGCTCCATTTATGCCTTGTTGTCCAGCACATCGATTCCATGCTGGACTGATTAGATAACAATACACACCTGAGCCCCATCAGGGGTCTAGCATAAGAACGTGTGTTTCTCTGGCACTAGTTGGTCGACCTTTGGTGTACTTTGGTTCCAGTTGCTTAGAGTAGGTTTACTCTAGAGTAGTCCTGTGTTCTCTATTCCTTTGTGAAGATCCAGT
>JARFYF010065257.1:0-14276 GCA_030265395.1 Rhina ancylostomus | reverse complement strand
ACCCATTTTAAGTGGACTAATAAGGCAATATAGTACTAAGTCCACAATGAATGGCACGAGGAAACGGCGGGACCTCGTTATGTTTGTCCATGGATCCATGAACATAGCCGAAGATGTAAATGAGGTAGCTGTAACTGGTGAATAAGGTAACTAAGAAGGTAGACGGGATCATTCCCTTCATTAAATGGAGAAGAATTTGAGCGCAAGGAGTTTATGGTAAAAAAGTATGAAGTGTGAGTTAGACCACAGAGGTCTGTGCGAAGTTCTGGTCGCCGTACAGCTGGAAGATGTATATTCACCACAAACAACGGAGATTCACCATGATGGTGCCCGGAATGGATTGTATCATCGATAAGGAGGTTTGGATAGTCTGGTGTTCTTTCGTTTGAGCTGTGAGACTGGCAGAACCTGGTGGAAATATACAAAACTGGAGGCGCTATGGTCAAAGTATACCCAAAGGTAACAACCAATACTCTTGCAACTAGTGTTAGAGAAACCCAGGTACTTATGCTAAGCCTCAGGTGTGTGTCATTATACAATCAGTCCAGCATGGAATCCATGTGCTATATAACAAGGCATCAACGGGGCCATATCAAGGGCCAGTATTCAGAACCATGACAGGGTAAGCATTTATTTCAATGAAGGACCCTCGAAGCAGCGCCATCTGTTAATCCATCCCCTCTGCCAGTGAAAAGGAGTTATTGAATGCCACTTGACAATGAACGCTATGAATTTCATTTGCAGAAATATTTCTCTAAGTAGCTTTGTGGTTCGTCTCCATTGAGGCCATTGCTCTCAACGAACCTTACAACCCCAATTGTAAACTCTCCTACTCTAGGGTATATATTTACATATTAATCTTGCGGTGTTTTGTGCTTCCTCCAGCCAACATGCTGACAGCTGCGATCCTGTACCGGGACAAGTGCGGTGTCTCCAGAGGAATCGCGTAACATGGTGGTTACCTGGTCGTGATTATTTTCTAAGTGTTTCTCAGAGAAATCTACATTTACTGTCACCATAACTCCTTCCTGTCCCGCAGCACAGTGTGCCCTTTTAATATTTACCTGCGGATCGACACCTTGCACTATTCATCTGGTGAACCATGTCCTTCACCTTTGACCGTTTTGTCAGTATTTGCAGTCCAAAGGTGACACTCCCATGTTGGACGAATAGGACGGCCGCCGTGGTTCTTATGTCCCTGTGCGCGCTGAGCTACTTAAAGTACATCCCCTTTTACTTCATGTAAGAGCCAAGCTGCACAATGGATAATGTGAACTGTGGGTGTCGGCCCAAATACGCCTACTTCACTTCCAGCTGGTGGGTGGTTTACTCGTGGATGTGTATTTTCTCTCTCTCTCCTTCCTCCACTTGCTTCCAACCCTGCTACTGAACCGGCTGATGGTCAGGAACATCGCAGCAACCAACAGTGCCCGCCGGCATCTGAAGGAACAGAGTGGTAAGAAAAGTGAGATGGAGAATCGGTGCAAGTCCATCGTCTAATTCTTCACCGTGTTCAGCTTTTGCATACTGCTGTGGACAATAGAAAATGTGGCTTTTAACTGTAATCGAATCACAGTCAACTTCTTCGGTGGGGACTACGGGAGGCTCTCTTACATTGTCAATGAGGTTGGGGTCTTACTCATGATCCTTAGCTCCTCCGTGTATCTTTGGAATGACCCAGAGCAGGTTCACTCGGTTTATTTTTTAAATCAGTGAAATTTACGCCGCAGTGGGCGTAGATCCTTTGGACAAATATGACGCTGGCGTCTACCGGATTCTTTCACAAAACTGCGCCATTCCCTAACCTCTATTCCAGTCATTAAACAGACATTTTGCGTAACGCTTTACAGTGCCAGAGACCCGGGTTCGATTCCGGCCACTGTCTGTAAGGAGTTTATACTTTCTCCCCGTGTCTGCGTGGGTTTCCTCCGGGTACTCCGGTTTCCTCCCACATTGCAAAGATGAATACATCAGGTTCGGAAGTTGTGGGCATGCTATGTTGGCGTCGGAAGCGTGGCGACACTTGCGAGCTGCCCCCCAGAATACTCTATGCAGAAGATGCATTTCTCTGTGTGTTTCGATATACATGTGACTGATAAAGTTCTTATCTTATATCAGACTTCACAGCATTATCCAGTATATTTTCAACTGCTGACTCTTATCTTTTCTCCTATACCGTGCGTCCAGTTCCTGATCAAAATGATTCAAGGATAACCTTGTTCCTCTTATATTCTGGTTATTAATAAATAAAGAGAAATTTCCAATGCGTTTTGTTTCCTCGAAATCCACCCGTTGTTTATCTTTAGCGCCCAATGAACAATCACGCGAAAACTCCTCTCAGTACCCCACCATTCATCCGCTATCCTGATTTCTCGATTTCGACTGCGCTCTGCAGTGGAATCAAAATATTTGTTTTGAGTAATATTTGGATGGAAATCAATACTTTTGAGAAAACAATTAGTGGAATAAAATCACTGAATGTGGAACCATCCGCGGCTCCTTTAGAATTCCGCCCATAAATTACACGTCATTCCTTCTCTTCCTGCATTCCTTCTGGTACCAGGGCAGTAGCATCGCCTCCTGAAATCACCTCAGCTAACACTCACGGTTCTTTGACATTGAACCTTGCTGCCCTCTCCAGGGGAACCTTCACGCCCATCAGCAATGAATGCTGCAAAACAGTAAGCTCCATCTCGACATCTTCTTGACTTTCCTTCCACTTTATTTCCACGTCCTTTGTCTGTCCATCCGTCACTCATTATTCTTTTCCTCCACTCTCCTGAGCTGCGTTGTGGACACCTCCTAGAAACTGATGTCGGGGCAATAATGGTCCCGTGTTGCTTTTGTGATCGGAAGCATTAACCAACAGTCGATGCAGGTGTCAGTGCTTGAACAGCTGCTGGCCGCTACGTGCATTATCGACGTGGATGTGGATGTGAGTCGATGATGTTCACCACTTCAATAGTGGCACAAAAATGGCATTGTTCATTGTGCGGAGGGTATCCCTCTATTTTGCAGAATGGATAGCCCAGGCAGAACAATGACCGTAGTAATTTCATGCTTTAGTCTGTGTGGAAACACATTTTAAAAGGACTAAGAAAGCAAAACAGTACTAAGTACACAATGAATGGCAGCATATTAGGAAGTAGCAAGAAATGGTGGGACCTCGGTGGGTATGTCCACGGATCCCTGAAAGCAGCAGGAGACGCAAGTAAGATGGCAGCGCAGGTAGATAAGTTCGCTAAGTAGGTAGACGGGAGAACTGCCTTGATCAAATGGGGCACGTAATATGAGTTCTCCAGTAACTCTCGTTAGATCCTGACCTCCGCTGCTGTCAATGTGGAGTTTACATCTTCTCCCCTGTGGTTGCATGGGCTTTCATCGGGGCTCTGCCCCCACATCGTAAAGGCGGGCAGGTTAGTAGGTTCACAGGTCACTGTAACATTCGGTGTGTGTATGTGTGTGTGTGTGTGTGTGTGTGTGTGTGTGTGTGTGTGTGTGTGTGTGTGTGTGTGTGTGTGTGTGTGTGTGTGTTAGATTTTGTCCCGGTATGAGTGCATGATGGCGTAAGTACATCAGCGTGATATTGCGTCTCCTCCACGGATGCCACCTGACGAGTACCAATTTCACTCTCTGTTCCCCTGGATTCCAGTGTGAATTATTCACCTTTGATTTAGAAACAATATTTAAGCAAACCATTGTTTATAGCTCGTTCCCAATTTTTGTGCCTTTAGATGTGATAAATAGCATATTATATTTCGGGTATCAACAGTACAACACTCCAATGTAACCCGTCCAGTGAATGAAGGACAAGACCATCACATTGGACATTGAATCGAGAAATGTGTCAACAAGTAGCCGACGGCGTCCAGGTTCTTTTTGCACTGAATATTCCTCCACCGAGATAACAATGAAATATGTTTCTTAAAAAGCCTGTGACTAACATAATTTTTCCATCCCTCACCGAACCCACTGGAGGGTTGGAACGAGAATTAATAAGAATCCGAACAGCTCCGCTTGCGTCATTGGGACCCCTGGTTTTCTGCAACCACTCCGGCTCTTGCAGAATGGGACGTGCTCCAATACTGTACGTCAATGAAATCACATATCATGGCGGCGTTTGGTATCCCTGGTAAGCCGTGGTACTGTTATTCAATGTGTTTTCTTCCGTCTCAGCCCTACGTTGTGTCTGTTATCTCCTTCACTCAACAGCAATACGCAGTGCGATTTACACAGTAAAATTATCGAAGACCCATTACCGGAGCGTCACCATGCGTCAACAGAGAAAAAAAACTGAAAATATTTGGACGGAATAAGAGAGCGTGGGCAGCACGGTGGCTTTAAAGCAGCTTTGAAGAGAAGGAACGAATGGTGGTGAGGGTTAAATTAAACTTCCAAAGCACAGGATATTGTCATAACTAAACTCTTGAAATTATTTTTTAAAGTCAGAATTGAAGACGAATGGGGATCTCGGGTCTATAGGTCCGAGGAAGGTGATCGAGACAGCAAGAGGGAAGGCTGAAGAGGGATCTAGAATAGGAGCGAGAAAAAAATACATTATAATCTAGCACATCATAAATTGTAGGAAGGGTTGCAGGGAGCAGGTGTCGACCATAGGAGATCGAAAGACAGAAGTGTTGGTGAATCTGGTTGAGGGAGGGTGCAGGAATTTTGAACGCAATTTGATCTGTCTGAAAGAAATGCAAACCTGCTTTACTCATATCCTTCTGTGCATCCCTCGTCCAGACAGATCACCCACCACTAACTTATCTTCGCCCGCACTTTGCCGGCAGTAACCTTTGGTGTTTTCAGTCTCCCTTGGTGTCCGAGCAGACACAACTTTGTTCTCTATAAAGTCAACCGTCTCCGCATCGCAAGGGACAACGATTTCCGCACTTCTAATTTCTCATTGAACGTAAAGGACATGAAATATTCAATATCTTCTCTCTCCCTCGCTTTCTCTCTCTCTCTCCCCATCTCACTTCTTTCTCTCTCCCTTTCCCTCTCTCTCTCTCTCTCTCTCCGTTGATGCAGCACCGACTGTCGAGTATTTCCACCATTAACTCTTGCAATTTCAGATTTCATGATTCTGTAGTTTTCTTTTTTCTTCTCATTTTGATTCGCTCAAACCAAAAAATTGTTCCGGCGCAGAAATATAATTTAATCAATCTGCAACAATCTGCGGAGCGCAAATAGTCTACATCTGAAATTGAATGAGAAATTTTTCCTGAAACACAGACGGCAGCAGCTGTGGAGAGAAGAAAGAGAGTCAACATCTCATGTCAAAGGACATTCACCAAATTAGTCACCGTCACTTCCGCTGAAGATTCATGGACCTTAAACCTTAGCATTTTGCACCGATGGTGCCCTGCTGCCTCTGGAGTCTTCAGACTGTCCTGTTTATATATTTTTTGAATTAAAATTGATTTAAAGCTTCAGGTCGAACTTTAAATCAGTTTCAAGAGCACTTTTGTCTTCCTTGAAAGGAAGAAGCATTGTTTAAATAATGAACCTGTCGCTCTGTTAATTCTGCCCCCGGGCTAGCGTGAAGCAGGTATCGAATGCCATATAATAATGAACGACTTGAATTATATTTACTAAATAAGTCCTCTAAATACCTCTTGTACTTCGTCTCGATTAAGGCCATTGCTCTCAAGGGAGAATCTAACCCGAACTTTAACCTCAATTACTTTACGCTATCTCATAAAACGTCTGTCTTGCTGTATTTTGAGCTTCCTCCAGCGAACGTGGTGACAGCTGCGATCCTGTACCGGGGAAAGTGCAGTCTCTCCAGAGGAAATACACGTTACATGGTGTCGATGGCGATCTCCGACCTGCTCGTGATCATCTTTCACGTGTTGCTCCCAGAAATATACATTTACTATCACCCGAACTCCTTCCTTTCACTCAGCACAGTGTGTCCTTCTAATATTTACCTATGGATCGTCGCCCTCGACTGTTCCGTCTGGTTAACCGTGTCCTTCACCTTTGACCGATTTGTCAGCATTTGCTATCCGAAACTGAGACTCAGATATTGCACGGATACGACAGCCGCCGTGGTTATTATGTCCCTGTGCGCACTGAGCTGCTTCAATTTCGTCCCATTTCTCTTCATGTATAAGCCTCGCTGCGTCATGTATAATGTGAACCGAGGTTGTCGGCCCAAAGCCGCCTATTTCCCCTCCATCTGCTGGGTAGTTTTCTCCTGGATGTGCAGCTTCTCTCTCTCTTTCCTCCCATTGGTTCTCATCCTGTTCCTGAACGGGCGGACGGTCAGGAACATAGTGGCAGCCAGCAGGGTCCGCCGGCAACTGAAGGGACAGGATGGCAAAGACAGTGAGACGGAGAATCGGCACAAGTCCATCGTTTTACTCTTCACTGTGTCCGGCACTTACATACTGCAGTGGACAACACAAACTGTGGCTTTCATCTGTACTCGAATCACAGTCAATTTCGTGGACGGGGATCACACAAGCCCTTCTTACATCTCCAATGAGGTGGATGTCTTACTCATACGGGTCAGCTCCTGCGCCAACACGTGTATCTATGGATTGACACAGAACAGGTTCAGACAGGAGGTAAAGAATGTGTTTAGATATTCAAATCAGTTTATTTTTAAATTCATGAAACCTGCTTTATAGTAGGCGTAGAGCCCGGGGAAGAATATGATGCCTGCGTTCTCTTTATTCCTTCAAAAGTCCGCTCCATTCTGTAACCTCTATCCCAGCCAGAGCAGATTCATAAACAGGAATCTCCATTGTATCCGATTTTACACCATTATCCAGTATACCCTGACCTGCTTCATTCTTACCTTATTTCCTATAATGCGCGCCCTATTCCTGATCAAAATGATTCCGAATGTGCTTTACAGTGAAATTCGCACTGAGTAAATCTTTGGATCAAAATCACTATATCATAGAAAGCATTTATTGGAATAAAATCACTGAATCTGGAACCATCCCCTACACCGTAGAATTACGTCCCATGAGTCACCGTTATTGGTTTATGATGGCGAACAGAATTCCTCGCGACCTGGGCTGTTAAAGGGATTGAGGGAACTAGTGCACTGATCACATCGCTTTCGCAGTTTGGGCACTGACAATTTTGTTTTATTTTCAAAAGCTTTGTAAGTAGTAACTTTAATTAATCCATTTCTTCTTCATGTTTTGAGAGAATGCACTGTGGCAAAGGAACACACACACACGCACGCACGCGCGCACGCATACGCACACACACACTCTCTCACACACACACACACACATTAAAGCGAGTGGGAAAATCTGATTTTCTGTGTAATTCTCATTTTAATAGTCTCTCGCTGTTCAATTGCTCTACTGACTGCTGATTACCCTGGCCACATCTCTTCTGATTGCATTGAATTTGACTTGTCTCCAGCTTTCTGCAAAGAGCGGCATGGATGAAATGATCCGAATTGCACGATTCAGAAATTTAACTTTTGCATGATTCAACTGAGTATGTGTTTCTTTTCCGTGTTGTAATGTCTTCGGCTATTTTTTATGGCCTATTTGAATGTATTTTGACCGCTGTTGCCAAATGTGAACCAGCGATACCCATTCTTCTGGCCTGGCTCATTTCACAGAACCCAGTGCAGTGAAAATGCTTTTCTGATCATGAAAGTTAGCCTGAATACATTTCAGGTTCTCCCCATCATTGTCCCTAATATGACTGACATCACGATCTATATTTGGGTGATTGAATTCGCCCATTATGATACTGTACTCCTCTGCAGATTCCCGGTAAAATTGTATCGCAATATTCTACCCACTAATTGGAGGTAACAAGAAAATAGTCCCTGATGTGAATCAGACCAGTATTGATTTATAGCTGGACAAATAGAATCGGTTCTTCAGCATCTGGGGCCATCCTCTCTCTGCAGCGCTGTAATATTCCCCTCAATCAATACTGCCATTGTACATACTACCCTGCCCTACCTTTCCTGACACATTGTACACAAAAATGTTTAGAACGCATTCTTTTCTCGTGTTAAGCCGGACATCTGCTGTTGCTACAACAAGCTAATGTCATGTGATTCATTGAGCGTGCAGCTTATCAGCCTTTCTGAATGCACTTCATACATTTTCATTGTCTTTTTCGAGTCTACCTTAGACCTTCTTCACTCAGGAACTGCTGTTCATTCGTTCTCTTTATCTGTCCGAATCATTGTTTCACCATTTTACTATTTTTCAATGTTACTTTCTTGTGGTCAACCCCCTGTTAAACTAGTTCCTCATCATGCGAAACTTCCTCCGCAGAGCCTGAAGTCAGCTTGGATTAGACTGTACCGGTCGCAGCTTATCCAACGCCTCAGTCATATGAAACAATTCATTCTGCATCATCTCGCCCGACAGGCATCCATCTGTCCCATGTCCTTATTTCTACATATACCAGCAAATGGTACTGGGAGTAAAGTCACGTGTTTGAACATCTTAATCAGGACTGCCAACAGGATATTTTCATTTTCCATTCATGTCATTGATGCCAATACGGACCATGAACCCTGACTGTACTTCCTCCACGTCCAGAACATCCTGTATCTGTTCATGGTATCTTTGATTCTGGTACCAAAGAGGTAGCATTCCATCATGAAATCACATCTGCAACCACTCATAGTTCTGTAACCTTGGTGCCAGAGCGCCCTCCAGGAGAACCCTCATGCCAGGCAGCAATGAATACTGTGAGCCATCTCGGCATCACCTCAACTTCCATTTTCCGTTCCACAGTCGTTTGTCTGTCTAGCTGTTGGTCATTCCTTCTCTTCCTCCATTCTCCTGAGCTGCATGGTGGACACCTCTGAGAAGGTGTTGTCGGGGTCCATAAAGGCCCACAGATTTTTTTAATGACTGGAAGCCTTAACAATGCGTGGGCTTCAGGGGTCGGTACTCCGACACTTGCTGTTCGCTAGCTGCATTATGAATGTGGATGCGAGTGTAGGAGCTATGATGAGTTAGTGCACCGGTGACACAAATATTGGTGTTGTTGACAGTAAGGAGGGTAGAATTCGACTTTGCAGTATTGGTAGTACGGGCAGATTAAGGACGGGAGTAATTTAATTCTGCAGGATGTTTGGTAACGCATTTTAAGAGAACCACTGAGGCAAACATATACAGTACTAAGTGCATAATGAACATCAGGATATTGGGAAGCACCAGGAAACGGTGGCACCTTGTCGTAAATGTTCATTGATCCCTCAAAGCAGCAAGCGCCGTAAATGAGGTGGCAACACAGGTCCATAAGGTCGCTAAAGAGAAGGACGGCAGACTTACCTTCATTAAACAGCCATTGGACAAGAGTTCATGGAAGTTATGGAACAAAAATATAAAGCGTGAGTTCGGCCAAAGCTGTTGTAAGATGTAATTTCTCCAGAAGCATCCGTGGTTCACCAGTTTGTTGACTGGGATGGATACCATCGTCAATAAGGAGATTTGAACAGGCTGAGGTTCTTTTCTTTGAAGGAGTGGAGACTGACGGGGCCTGTTTAAAGTGCACAACATTAAGAGGCGATATAATAAGATGCGGCTGAGGGCAGAGCTGTCTATGACCAAGGGGCATAGGCTTCAGGTGAGAGTTCAGAGATTTAAAGTAGAGTTCACGATATTTTTTTTCACACTGAGAGTAGTTGGTATCTGGATGGCCTTGTCTCTGGGGCTGGTGGAAACACATATGGTGACAACACTTAACAAGGATTTAGATAAGTACATCAAGTGCCATGGCACTGGAAAGCGGCAGAGTGCGGCAGGCAGTAGAGCTGCATGACGCAAAGAAATGTTATCTGACAACTCCAGCAACTTTAGTTCGATGCTGACTTCCGCTGCTATCAGTGTGGAGTTTGCATGTTCTACCTTGTGACCTCATGAGTACTTTTTTCACGGGGGTCTGCCCTCACGTCGTAAAGATACTAGGTTCACAGGTTAGTGTAACATTCCCTCTGTGTGTGTGTGTGTGTGTGTGTGTGTGTGTGTGTGTGTGTGTGTGTGTGTGTGTGTGTGTGTGTGTGTCTCAGTCTGTCTGTCTGTATGTGTTTGTGTGTCTTCTCTCTCGTTTTTTCCTCTCCTCTATCATCTTTCATGTATTCTTGTCACTGTGGTGCATCACCTTCTCTCTCTCGTCACTCCCTCGCTCTTTCTCTTTCACCGTCCCCCTGCCTGTCTCTTTGTCAGCCTCTCTCTCCCCCCTTCTTCCTTCCTTCCATGCCTGTCTACTCTGTTTCTCCCGCTGTCTCTCTCTCTGCAACAACTGCAGTACCACAGGGATCGGTATGTGGACAACACACCGGGATGCAAGCTGAATGCAAGCTGTCCTTCAGTCCAGCGGTACGTGTTGTCAACCGTTTCGGCCTTCTGCACGATGGGATGGAACAGGGAAGAAGAAGGGTCCTTGAAAGTGTTGGCTGCTTTCCCGGGGCATCTGGAAGTGCAGTTGCAGTCTGGGGAGGGGAGGATGGTTTTCGTGACGGACAGGGTACGTTCACAACTCTGCCTTTTTGCGGGATTGGGCTGAGCATTTCCCATGCCGATCTATGATACATCCGGATAGGATGCTTTATGTAGATATTCTGTATAAACTGGTGAGGGTCATCAGTGATATGCAGAATTTCCTCAGCCATCTGGAGAAGGGGAGGCACTGGTGTGCTATCTTGTCAAGAGCGTCCGCGTGGCTGGAGGAGGAAAAAAATTGCCGAACTTCGACCTCGGACTTCGAAGCTGTGAACAATCTGCTCCACAGCAGCACTGATGGAGACGGGCGTGAACTTGATAAGGTTCATTTTCCTGACACTGAGGCAGAGGTTGTGGTCTTGACATGATGCCACGAAACTGTCCATCTGCCTCATGCACCCCGTCTCGTCTTTGGTTATGATCCGGCCCACAACGGCCGTATCATGTGCGAACTCTCTTATGAGGTAAAATCAGATTTTGACCACAGAGTCATGAGTGTTGGGAGAGAACAGCAAGCTTCTGAGAACGCAGCCTTGTGGGTTACCGCGTTTGTTGGGGATTATTGAGGAGGTGCTGTCGCTTATAATTCCTGATTGTTGTCTGTTGTTCAAGAAGTCAAGAGTCCAGTTGATGAGGAAGGAGGTTGCAGACACCAACGTCGAGGAGTTTGGAGATGAGTGCGTTTGGAATTGTGGTGTTAAAGACGAAGGTTTAGTCAACAAATAGGAGACAGAAGGAGCATACTTTCTTTTCCAGATGTGACAGATATTAGTGTAGGGCCAGGAAGATGGCATCCTCCCTGACCAGTTCGGCGGTAGCGTCATGCAGTGGGTCGAGGTTGTTTGGGAGGCCGGAGTTAATGTGTAACATCACCAGCTTCTCGAAGCACTTCATGATTCTAGACATCAGAGTGACTGCCGTCTAGGCGTTGAGACACTATGCCTTATTCTCCTTGATGATACTGGTCTTGTTGACGCAGATAGGAATCTATGGGAGTAGGGAGATATTAAGGACCTGCGAGTACTCCCACGAGCTGCTCCATGCCGGATCTGAGAAGGCCGGTGACTCCAACGGGGAAGGTCACTTTCCCGAGGTTCGATGCATCTGACTTGAATTGGAAACTGACGAGTGACGGCGCATGGAACACGGCGGAAAGCTGATGTAAGCCTTCATATATCCCAGAAAAATAAACCCAGGGGAGAGCCGAGGTAATGAATCGAAAGACAGACATCGGAGAGTGAGTGACAGTCAAGACTCATCGTCATCTGCATGAAACCGAGGGCCAGGGAACCTGAAAGAATTTGGGACAAGTTCTGAGGATGGCGGAAACCACAAACAGCACGCAGGGTGCAGATGTATCCAGTCCTCGAGGGAAAAGTCGACATCAACGGAGTTTTTGTAAGAGGGTTGAACTGGTTTGCATCACTGTGCCGTACAAAACGCAGTAATAAACTGCGGAGTCGCTCAGCTGTAGCGATGAGATGGTCAAACCGGTGAATTTTCGTTTCTTCTGGAGATGGCCGGTGAAGCGAGTTTTGGCAAAATCCGCTTTATCTCCACCTCCACCTGAATATTTCTTCAGTATGACCTCAAGTCTTGAGCCTGACCGTTGCCCGTTCCAATATAAATTGTACCTGTTCATTGTAGAATCACAGCTGCAGCTGGAATTCACCTCCTTTCCTTCTGTCTTCACTTCTGAGGACACTGTCTGAGTGACAGAATCTCCATGACTCGGGTCTGAAACATATTTTCAAATAGTAAAAGATTAGACCGACGACTTTCACAATTCAGGCGGCAAACTCGTTGAATCAAGAAAGTCGATGAATTGTTTTTTTTTGTGCAATTACCTAACCGACAAGTTCCACAAACAAAACAGAGGGTACGTATGCCCATTTCGGCTGTAAAGGATTAGTTTGATTGTAATTCTCCCAACCAGCTGCCGTCTCTCCTCAGGACGTTCCTGTTTCTACCGTTTGTGCGGGTGGAGGGTACAGGTGGTGGGTGGGTATGAATTTCAGACCAAGGGGAGCACCAGATCTTCCCACCAGCTCCGCCCTCCACGCACCGCCGACACGCCGACATCACCTGATGGGACACAGTCGATGTACTTTTATGAGAATGGTTCAAATTACAGAGACCGGTGGAGGAAAGTATCAACCTTGGTCAATATACCGCGGAAGCTCTGAACGATGAACAAAGGCTGACAACATCGCAGTGTCAACGATGGTGAATTTAGCATTCAGAGACCACACAGAATGCCTGGTGAAATATGATTACTGGTTCAATCTCTCTCTGAGGAAGTAACTCTCCACGCAAACCCCGTCGAAGCGTGGCGAAGGATCGGATCCGAAATTGTTCTGTTGCTTGTTCATCCCGCTGGAGAGAGAGGTGGGCTAATTGAGCACATTAAGAGTGAAAGAGAATGAGAGAGATAGAGAGAGGGTAGATTGGTGTGTTTGTGTGTGTGTGTGTGCCTCTGTGTGTGTCTGTCTGTGGCCGTGTGTGTGCCTGTAAAAGAGAGAGGTGGAGATAGAGATGTAGACAGAAAGACAGAGACGGAGTGTGTGTATAAATAAAAAGAACGAACATAGCGTCAAATGCCGGAAACATCGAAGAAAATAAACAACAGAACTGCTGGAAACAGTTCGTTGGGTGGACTGCATCTTTGGAAGGAGAAGCAATGTTTGTGTTGCAACTCCCTGACTTCATGTATTTGGACAAGAAACGCAAGTGAACACCGCAAGCCCTGATTTGTCCAAATCAGAAGCAAGTTCAAAAACAGACACTGTGAGTGGAAGGAACGAGACAGAGGGCGAAGGAGAGTTCGTAACAGAGGGAAAGAGCGTGTGTGAATGAGACAAGAGAGAGAGGGAGAGACAGGCATAGAGAGAGAAATATCGAGGAATTGCGTTGGAGGGAGAAATGCCTTTTGACTGATAAATGTCCACGTTGAGATCCACACGATGGTGCATTGGGAGAAAGACGCCCAAAAGCGTGACTAATCGGGATAGTTCTGGGTCTTTTTTTTTGATACTGCAGACTAGGAATAGCCGCCTGGACAACGAAGCTTTCGATTATTACAGTCTGATCTTCTTCCTTACCGCTGACATGCTTACACGCGATGTATCATCGGCAAAATTGGGTATTTTTTCCATCCCATTTGTTGGAACTTGAATATCTTGGGCCCGCTAGTTAGACGCTCTGATCCGAAAGTGGCAACGAATCCCTGTTTTAAGCTGTTTAAGTAACGTTAACATTCTATCCAGACGGATCATTCCAAACATGACCCTCTGGAATTTCTTGCTCTCTTGGGCAGATTAGTTGCCAAACCAAGTCGTGATGCATCTGAATAGGAGGCGTTCTATTGCGCATCTGTATGAATTGGTAAGGGTTGTCGAGGACAAGCTGAATTGCTTCGCCTTCTGAGGAAGTAGAGAGGTTGATTTGTTTCCTTGTCTGCAGCGTCCACATAGCTGCTCCAGGACAACATGAAGCTGTCAGATGTCTCAACCACAGCACCACTGATAAAGTAAGGACCATGTACTCCACTTGTCTGAGGTCACCACTAGCTCGTTCTTTTGGACGGTATTGAAGGAAAGGTTATTATCTTGACGCCATGCTACTGGGCTCTCTATCTCCTTCCTGTACGCCGTCTTGTCGTTGCTTGACATCCGGCCCAGTGGAGCTGTTCGTTGACTTCAGGAAGGGGGCAGTTCCCATGCTTCTGTCTGCATCAACGGTGCCGAGGTCGAGAGGAGTTGGAGCTTCAGGTTTCCATGACTGAACATCACCAATAGGCTACCCTGGTTCGGCCACGTGTTT
>JARFYF010065256.1:0-14287 GCA_030265395.1 Rhina ancylostomus | reverse complement strand
CACACACACACACACACACACACACACACACACACACACACACTCACACACACACACACACACACACACACACACACCTTGCAGAGTTATTTATAAATGCACACACAAAATTTGACTGTGGTTATTTGACGGGGCCGTGTAGACCGTTTTATGTCAAATCTAGTTCCTTTTTATTAATACCTCTGCATGTCTTTAAATACTACACAGGATAATCAAACTTAAGCTATGTTCTCTGTGTAAAGGATGCACTCCAGACCCCCATCCTCCACCTCAGCCCCACTCCCCCTGTGGTCATGGACACATATGACTCTGGTGGACTCTGGGCATGGAACGGGGGCAAGTGGTTATTAGTGGTTGATATAATGGTTGAACTGACGGAGACGTTAATGGTCACCGATCCCAGGCATTGGAGTGGTTCGGACAATAAAGTCCTCTGTTTGGCCGTACATACACCACCCCTGACTCCTGTACGAGCTGGCCACGGTATGTATGACGTCCTTCCACCTTCCGGGATCCTGTTATATATAGGACACAGACTCGCCCAAAAACGTTGGGAGTCCGTTGGACTCCCTGAGACCGCTCTGTGCAAAGGATACTCACGTTGAGAAACCTTCACCTGGGAATCCCTCACCTTCTGATGGTGATTCAGCTTGCCACAGCCTGTGTGGGTGGGAGATGATGGCGAGAAAGCCGAGAGTTGGCAGGAAAAATCTATGTAGAAACCCCCTGCGTAGAGTGTGGAACAGCACAATGTGCATTTGCAAGAAATGACTAATGCAGCAGCGGTGAACACAATTCCGTCCCAGGTCCCAGAAAGGATTGCAGTTTCCTGGAAAGGGATTTCATACAGTCAGGCAGCACATAATCAGGCCATTCGGCCCACCATGCCCATACTGACCTCCAAATACAAAAGTAGTTGTCATCTACCCTCTGTGATATATCAATCATACTTCCGACCATCACTTCCAAATTGTTAACAAAAATCACAAACAACAAATGTCCCAGCAGCAATTCGTGCAGTGCAGCACTGGTCAGGGACTGCCTATCAGAAAGTATCTATCCACAGACACTCTCTAGTTACTTTCACCCAGCCAATTTGAGATCGAATTTACAAGCTGGCCTTGCATACCATGTGCCTCAACCACTGGACCAGCCTACAATGCGCTTGTGTCAACCGCATAAAAAGAGAGGCCGTGCACCTTGGCAAATGGCCCGAGTGATCCTCTACTCCTTTCACCGTCAAAACCACCCCAGCCCCCGGCCCTGAATACCTGAAGGTGCTGGGGATCTGGTTTGGAGGTGCAAGCATCAGCTGGAGTGCGTAGCCTTGGTAAAACTCATACAGGAACGTGGGAGCAACCTTCCCTCTCGATGTTGGGGAAAAACCTGGTCATCAGGTGAGACGTGTTCTGGGTGCCGCTACATCTGGTGCAGATGTGGCCCATTCACCACTCCTCTTCTGTGATAATCACCTGATGCATCTTGTGGCTCACTTGGGGATTCAAGGTGGAGAGCATCCGATGGTCACCATGCAAAAGTCACCAAGAAATGGACCTTCATCCTGATGATTGCTTTTGTGTCAGCATCACGTTGTGTAAAGCCAGGGAATGCCAACATCAGGTGTTACTGAGTGCCGAGGTTCTCCCTGTCCCCGGTGTTGTGAGGACCGCGCCTGGCCTCACTGTCATGGAAGTCTCACTCAGATGCAATTTGCTGCACTACCTGTCCTCAAAGGAAATGACTCTGCAGGCCACGCCCATCGGGCAGTTGTCAGCAGGAAACCTCCTGCAGGACCGGTGGGAGGAGGACACAGTTGATCCTTTGAGGTTGCTCCCGTAATGGACTGTACAAACCATTTGACAGTATATCCCACAGCCAAATCTGACCAACAATCAACAAGACCTCTCTGGCCTGGGAGTGAGAGGCGCTCAAAACCGGTTGTTCTTCCATAGTCAGGAGTTGTCCGTGAAGGGTTGCTGCCGACTGGCACATTCCAGGGCGCAGGGGCACAAGCTGAGGGAGGCACTGAAGCTCGGTGCAGCCGACGCAAAGGCTCTGTGGGGAAGGAGGGCAACATAGGGTCCTGGTGACACTGGACACTGAGGGGTTGGGTAATATGTAACAGCCTCTCAAACACCTCTCGGGTGCTTTGTTCCAGGAGGGAACAGGAGTGATGTTGATGCAGTGTAAGAGAATGCATCCAACTGATGTTATGCAGAGAAAGACGTGTCCAACGGTATTGACTGTAAATATTATGAATGTTACAAATACAGACATTAAATTTTAGCAGCTGAGGTTCACGTCGTCTTTCAGCATAGTGAGGCATTCTTTGGCATTGTTGAAGAATAAGGCATCACACAAAATTAGGGAATCCTTACATAAGTATGTTTTTAATATCAGACAATGGTGCCGAACACCAGATCTGCGCTGGGGTTTCGTAAGCATTCCTTTCCATTGTGCAATCCCGAGCTCAATATAACCGAAGATGTTACAGACCCAGGTTGTGCAGAGGAATGAACGGAAAATGTCTGTTCAATCACTGCAATTAATAGAATTGTAGTTTCGTAATTGAAATTCGGACAATCTAAATTTGCTAGGGGAATTTTCTCCAGACTTGCAGAAGTACCTTCACCAGCCCCAGCAGCTGTTCCCGCGGTCCCCATGGCTAAGCGCCAGGCAGGAGCTGAAAGGATGGATGGAGGATGTTCAGCAGAAGGCCTGAAACTTGACAGCATTTGGGATATGAAAGGGATTTGTTATCCGCTCCCGCAGCTCTACGGGTTCCTGCTGTGACTCTAGTCTAGTTTATGTCTACTTTAGGTCAGGCTGGGTGGTGTCGTGGCAAGCGTCACACTATTACAGCGCCAGCGACCGTGGTTCAATATCTGCCACTACGTTTTTAGGATTTACTACTTTCTCCCAGTGTCTGCGTGGTTTTCTTCTGGGTGCACCGGTTTCCTCCCACATTCCAAAGACGTGTGTGTTCGGAAGTTGTGGCGTGCTATGTTGACGCCGGAAGGGTGGCGACACTTGCGCGCTGCCTCCACAACACTCAACGCAAAAAGATGCATTCCACTGCAATTCGATACACATGTAACTACTAAAGATGTGTAACCCCTTAAATCTGGTATTTTCTTAACCACGTTCCAGCTATCATATTGTATTTGCGGGGCGTTTTTATCATGGGTAATTATGCCCAGCATTCATGAACAGGATGGTTGTAGTGAGAAAGCACATGTCTGTCATATGACATTAACGACACTGACCACCACTGGTTGGAGGACAGCATTTCTTCTCAGATCGGAAGCGATACCACTGTCAATCAAGTTGCGGCTCCATCCACCCCTCAGGTGTTGATATCAGCTTTTGTCTCTGAACTTGCCTGACCATTGGCTGTGGCAGGCACTTTTGTCCTTGACCCCCAAACCATTGGCTCGTTTAAAGCTCTCAGTGAGGCTCCACCCAGCCTCCCAGAACCATGAAAAGGTTTGCAATCCCTGCGCCCTTCCTCTTTGATGATCCCAGGATTAGTGAGACAACGCTGCAGAGATCAGTACGAAGAGTGCATTACTACGTGGTTTGGGAGCGTTTCACTCAGATTCTAGGCAGTGTTAGAGCCAATGCTAGTGCAGGTCAAGTATAGAAGTATTATATCCTGAAGTTGTACATTGTTATTGTGTGCTCAAATGAATTTCACTTTCCATTCCTCTCACTTTCTAGAGACCAAGTGTCTAGCTATGGGCACTGGCATGGGCCCCAACTATCTCTGCCTCTTCGTTGGCTATGTTAAACAGTCTCTGTTCCAACCCTACTCCCGCCCGATTCCTCAAATATTCATCGGCTAGATCGACGATTGCATTTTTCCTCTTCGACCCGTGAAGAACTCAACCGTTTCATAAATTTCACCACATTTTTTCACCCAGCTGGGTAATTCACTGCGACCATCTCTGACAACTCTCTCGCCTTCCATCTCCATCTCAGGATATTCCTTATCCACCGACATCTCCAAACCCACTGACGCCCACAGCTACCTCGATTACAGCTCCTCCCACCGTCTATTGTAAAGACACGATCCCTTTTCCTCAATTTCTCTGACTACGCCGCCTCTGCTCCTACAATGACGCTTTCCATTCCAGGACATCCGAGATATCCAAAATTTTTACTCAACACGACTTCCCCCAACTGTGGTCGAGAGAGGGCGCACCTGTATCAACGCCATTTCCAGAAACAGTGCTCGAAACCCAACCCATCCCCGACCCAACAGGGATAGGGTATCCTTGCCCTCACATTACATTCCACCAGCCAACACACCCAACACTTCATTCTCCACGACTTCCGCCATCGCCAATGGGACCCGCCCCGCTTCTGCCTTTCACAGTGTCCGATCTCTCCCTGACTTCCTATTTTACCACTCTTCCCGCTCCAACTATTCTGCTCCCGCGTCTGGGACTTTCCACAGCCCCGCCATAGGTGCAACACCTGACCCTACACCACCTCCATCGCCTCCATCCTGGAAGCCAAACAGTGCTTTCTGGTGAGACAAAGATTGCACCTCCCTCAATATCATATACTGCACATAGTGCTCCAAGTGTGGCCTCCACAATACTGGCTAGACCAGGGGCCAGTTTTGCAGAACGCCTGCCCGCCATCCGCAACCGCGATCTGCATCTTTCCATTGCCAGTCACTTCAACTCCCCCTGACGTTGATATATCAGTCCTCGGCCTCCTCCACGGCCAGGAGAATTCCAAGCGCAAACTGGAGGAACAGCACAGCAGTTCCCATCTTTGGACTTTGCAGCCGAACGCAACGAACATTGAATTCTCCCACTTTAAGTAACACCCACAACACACACAAAACACTCCCAACCATGCCACTTATTTACTTCCCTAACCCTGTCTCGTTTTCTTTTCATTTTCTTTTCTTTACAATCCTTACTATTGACCCACCCCAAGTGGATCTGCTGTCCCTTCCTCCTCTGCACCTTCCTATCACGATCTCTTTCCTGCATCTGACTATTACCAGATTATGCCAATCCCGCCTCCCCACATTCTTTCAACGAAGAGCGCTGCTTTTCCCTGCTATGTATTGGGCTTCCCCTTTTCCTTTCTTTTCTGTTTCAATCTCTTTTATTATTTTTCAAATCGATAAAAATGGTATATGGCATGAAAGTTTGTACATATCTTACAAAGAGATCTGGTTCTCACTCAAATCTTAGATAACCATACAATAAAATATAGAAAAAAAACAAAGTCCAGCGATCTCTTAGTTAATGAAGGGAGCATAAAAGAAGGGAAAGAAAAAAGTTTTATTATATCCATTAAAAAAGAAACCCCAAATCAATATACATAAAAAATTATATATAATCAATTTAAACTAAGCAAACAAAAACGAAAATATAAAGATGGGCCAAAATTTCTCAATAGAAACAAAGCTATATTATGTCGTCAACTCCGTTTCTCCGAATTAAATAGTTAATAAAGGGGCTCTACAACATGTGAAAATGTTGGATAAATGTACTCCAAATGTCTTCAATTTTAAGCGAAGGATCAACAGTACCACTCCTAATTGCTTCCAAGTTTAAACATGACATAGTTTGAGAAAACCATTGAAAAGTAGTAGTAGATACTTGATCCTTCCATTTAAGCAAAATAGATCGCTTGGCCATTACTGTAACAAAGACAATCATACGGTGAGCTAGCGGAAGCAGATAAATGGCCAGATTCAATCCTTGGTAATCCGAAAATTGCAGTAATAGGTTGCGGTTGTAAGTCGAGCTTCACTACTTTTGAAATAATGTTAAAAATATCTTTCCAGTATTTTTACAAAAGAGGATAGGACAGAAACACATGTGTCAAAGAGGCCACATTCGATTTACATCTATCACATATAGGATTTATATGGTTGGAACCCCTTTTCCTATCTTCTGTCCTGAAGAAGGGCCTTGACCCCAGACGTTGACCGCCAGCATTCCTCCACGGATATTCCAGCATCTGCAGTTCTTGGTGTCTCGAGTATGACCGTAAATTACCACCAGTACTTCCAGTCCAGAGAGAGAGTGTGGAGAAATGATCTGGACAAAGGCAGTATGAGTGTAAATGGATCTCTATGGTCAGCAGAGTCACAGAGGGCCAAAAGGCCTGTATCTATGTTGTATCTTTCTGTGACTTTCTATCCGAACTCCATTGAGGAAGAATAAAATGGTCAGACAAGTGACGACAGATGCTGGAATTCAGAAAAAAAACCGAAGCACTCGATTGAGCCAATTGCCCACACAGTTGCCTTGCTGGTCTGAGTTAGAGGGAGGGAGATGAGATGATCGGTTTGTCCCCGAAGATTGTCTGGCACTTCGATCAATATGCTGTAGGAAGTATTCTAACGGGTTCTATCTCAGCCTGGTAACGGAATTGCTGTGCTTTGGACCAACCGAACCTGCATAGAGCGGCAAGCACTGTCCAGTCCGTCACAGACCCGTCCCTTTCTTCCATCCAGTCCGTCTTCACCGTGAGTAGCTTCAGGAAGGTTGACTCAATCGTCAAGGATGACTGCCACTCTGGCCATACGTTTTCTATCTTCGACCTTCCTGGCGAAGATACAGGAGCTTGAATGCGCCGACTTCCAGATACAAGTACAGCAAATTCCCCACTGCTGACAGAATCCAGTACCAATCACCTGTTTCACATCCCCTTCCCGGTGGTGCTGCCACGTTCTCGGACTCTGAACTCTCCCTCTTCTGTTCTATCCCTTCAGCTTTTCTTTTTGCACTGCTGCAGACTGCGTTGCAATATTTATCCCACTTTTTTGTTTTGTGATCGTCGTATTGTTGTATTAATTATTACAATGTATACAATTTACTCTGTGACCTTCACGTAAGCAAGAGGCTTCATTGCAACTGGACCAATCTGATGTAATCTGATGGGATTGGTATCGTGGAGAGTGAAGCGGGTGATCGCAAAATACGACAGTATTTGAATCAAGCAGGGGATGGGAAATGCATGTCAGATGGAGGTTCAATCGGACCAGGGTGATGTGTAGCACTGTTGTGCATTCAAACAGGGAAAAGCTCATACGGGGAATGGCGGAGCCCTGGATATTGTTGCAGTACAGAGAGAGCACTCGGAATGAATTTACAAAAAGTGACGTCACGGCTGGACAGGGCATCAAGTACATGAGCTGGGACATCACGTTACTTTTGTACAAGACGTTAGTGATACCACACGTGGAGAACTGTGTGAATTTCTGGTCAGCTAGCGACAAGAATGATGTCATTAAACTGGAAAGGATGCCGAAGAGATTCACAAGGATATTGCCGGGACTGGAGGGCCTGACTCAGAAGGAGAGACCAGATAGGCTGGGGCTATTTCCGTGGAGCATAGGAGGCCGACGGGTCATCTGACCGAGGTTTATAAAATCATGAGGGGCATAGATAAAGTGAATAGTCACAGGCGTTTTTCCATTGTCGGTTAATCAAGAACTGGAGGACTTCCCGTGTCAGGATATGTCCGCAAGGGACTGTTGCCATATTGGCACATCCCAGGGCATAGAGAGTCCTGCTGAGGGACGCACTGAAGCTCAGCTGAGCTACCGCAAAGGCTCTGTAGGGAAGGAGCACAGTCTGCGGCCCTGCTGACATACGACACTAAAGGGAAGAGTCTTGTGTAGCAGCTTATCAAACACTTCACAGGTTCATTGTTTAAGGATGGAGCAGGATTGGCGTTAATGCAATGTTAGGGAATGCATCCATTCGATGTCACAATGAACGCATAGAAAAATGTGTCCAACGATATTTACTGTAAAAATCATCAGTAACGTTAAGACATTAAATAAATTTCACCAGCTGAGATTCACGTCCTCTTGGAGAATTGCAGAGGAAGATTTCTGGTATTGTCGAAGCCCAAGGCATCAGAAAAAGAAACAGAATCATCAACTAAATATGTTTTTAAATTCACACAATGGCGCGGAACTTTACATCTCCCCTGAGATTTGGTGAGCAATCGTTTCCATTGTGCAATCCTTGGCTAAGTATAACCTGGGCTGTTACAACAACGGACTGTGCAAAGGAATTAATCGAAGATATCTCACCAGTCACTGCTATTAATCGACGAGTCCTGATGCACTAATGATGCCAGCAGAGATTTCTCCAGAGTTACATAAGTAGCTTCAATTCAGCCCGGGTCGCAGATGCCAGCGGTCTCCAGGTGGAAGCAGCAGACCGGAGTTGAGAGGATGGAGAGAGCACAGGAACTTGAGTTCCTGATACTTGACGTCATTTTGTACATGCAGTATATTTATTTCCCGGCTCTCGCAATTGTTGGCGTTCCTGGTGAGACTCTGCATCTGGTTATTCAATCTGATGTTTTCTTGATATGTTCTTAATAACTCTCACAGTGAATTTTCGTGGCGTTTCTATCGTAGATCATCGTGTTCTGCATTCATTACCATTATTGATATTTAAACATGGCCTTACCTCTGCAAGTGGGCAAAATGAATAAATATTATTTCCAGTGTATTCCGCTGTCTGTGTTCGTGAAAATCTAGTGCCCTGACCGACTCTTGGGCGATTTTACACCGGGGTAGTGAATGTGCAGAGCGAGCTGCCCGCGGTCATGGCCGAGGCAGATACAATTACAATTACAATGTTCAAAAGCCATTTGAACGGTACATGGATCGGAGGTTTCGAGGGCTCTTGGTCAAACGCCGGTCAATGGATCGAACGCAGTTAAGTTATTTGGTCGGTACGGAAGAATTGGGCCGAATATCCTGATTCCGTGCGGTATTGTTCGACGACTATTTCTTTCACTCAAGCGCACACAGTGTGCACTGCCTACACTCTCATCTGACGGTGCCGCACCTGTAATTAGCATCTGAGTTTTCCCTGTTAGGATCTGCAGATTACATATTGACTGAGGTTGTCGGTGCAATAAAATGTTGGCGAGAAGAGTCGCAGGTCCTTTGCAGACCCGGCGAGGAACTACTTCACAGAGGTTACCTTCGGAATCGTCGAGGATTGGCTCAGTCTCTCCCGGTTTCAAGCGGAGAGGTGGAGATTCCGAAGGACGTGTATTGCAAAACAAAAATAAAGACATCTCTTGAATGATGCTTCATGTCTTCCGGATAAAGTGGATGATTGGAATTAAATCGTGTTAAATCATTACAGGGGACTGAATTTGCAGTTAAGGGAGAGTGGATGTAGACGTCGCGCGGATTCAATTCTTCCCGTTCCCGGATCACCACTCACAGACGGGGCAGGTTGAACAGACGCAAACACTCAGTGACTGCAGATGCTGGGATCTGCAGTAACAAACAATCTGCTGCCGGACAGCAGCTGGTTGAGGATAACACCGTCCGATAAATCTCAACACAAGCGGGGTGGTGTGTGATAGCGTCGCCAGTTACAGCATCCGCAATATTTCAGGGAACGTCCGCCGCTCTGCTTTGTGTGTTGGGGGATTTTCTCCCGTTTTCGACTTAGACAGAGCAGTACACCTGCCATCAGTTTTCACCTGAAATCATTCGGGTACTTCTGCACGTTGAAATTAATTGGATATCGGCTCTAATTCTCCGTTGTAATCCTCTGCAGTCCACTTCATGCCGGGTCGGTGATGATCCCAGCGTGAGCGGACTTTTAAAACTGTGGATTAATTGTTGTTCCGCTGGTGTGCCAGCCGCTGCTGTGAGCTGGGTGCTGACTGCTTTCAGCAAATAGGTTTTTATTTGAAGTCCCGCCCTTGTTATTTTTCCTAAGGGGCTGCAGAGTGAAGGAAACTGCCCGATGTTGCAATAGTAACGAGGATCGGATGTTGTTCTCTGAAGGTAAGGCACCAAAAAAGAATTGCGTGGCTGTAAAGAACAGAGACCACATCCTCCCCCCACCCCGCTCCGCCGAGATGACGGCAGACCATATGTGGTGAGCATCGGAAGGGTGAGAGATCCCACATATGGGGGCTTTCCTCATGGGAACAAATGCGTGTCGCGGTCCCGGGACGAAACACACAGCAAGGCATTCATTGTGAGAAAGAACGAGGCAACACTGAAACCGGTAGAAAAGTCGGAGATATCTGAATGTTGGTGTGTCATAGAGCACAGAACACTTCTGGTGGCGCCATCAAGCACAGGCAGATTTCTTGCATGCACGCTCTGATAATTCTGAAGGGATTGTGTGCTCAGCAGCTTGGGGAAACTCGGTGAGACACAAATTTATCTTGTGCATTGACGAAGCCGAAGATTCTTTTGGCGAGTATATCATCAACTTGACGACATTATTTAAGCTTGTCCATCGACCCTCTCCGATGGAGGGAATGTGAGGAATAAGAGTATAACGACACCTGAATGTGCTCAGAATCAGTGCAAGATCGGTTCGCTGTAGCCCTGGCCGCGTATCAGACACAACTCAAATAGATTCGTTGCGCTGCCTCTCAGCTGCACCTGCACGAGTTCAATCCCAAATTCGGGCGATGTCGTCGTACATGTAGAGTTTGCCTGTTCTCCATGGAACTGCGTGGATTTCCCCCGGGTTTCCCAGTTTCATCCCAAAGACGTACGATTTTGAAAATTCAATGATTACTGAAAGTTACCCGAGTATGTGGAATCTAGAGAGAGCCTATGGGAATGTGCGGAAATGAAATGGATTTAATAATTAATGTCAGTGGGTGCTGACGTGCGGAATGGAATTTGTAGGCAAAGAGCCTGTTTCTGTGCTCTGCCTGTCTATGCCTGTCTATCGAAATGACGTCGAGGCAGACTAAATTGTTCAGACAAGGGACTACAGATGCTGGAATCTGGAACAGTAAACGATTTCTAGAAGAACTCAGCGGGTCGAGCAGCATTTGTGGAAGGACAGGAATTGTCGACGAATCAGGTCGAAAACCTGCATCAGGACTGAGGGTGTACAGGGGTGATAGTCAGTTTAAAGAGGAGAAGGGGAGTGGGTGAAAGGATTCGCAGCCAATTGGTGGAATGTTGTCAGTTGTTGTAAATTGTTGTTGGGCACGGCTGCGGTGTGGTCTCTCCTGGCTGCGAAAAATGATACACCACAGTGAGAATTCTGCTCCATGACTGAGGTAAAATGTTTCACTGCTTTCTTCACCCTCGCAGTGAACATGGTGACAATTGTGATCCTGTCTCGGGGAAAGTGCGGACTCTCCAAGGGCGTCACGCGTTACCTGGTGGCCATGGCAACGGCGGACCTGCTGGTCATTGTCCTTGATCTGATCCTGAAGCAGATTCCTATTGTTTTCCGTAGAACATTTCGAGAGGTGAGGGACATTCCTGTGTGCAACATCCACGCCGTCCTCCTCTACGCCGCCACGGACTGTTCTGTCTGGTTCACCGTCGCTTTCACTTTCGACAGATTTGTGGCCATTTGCTGCCAGAAACTGAAGCCTAAACACTGCACCGAGAGGACGGCAGCAGTGGTAATTGGGACACTCACCGTCTTGTGCAGTGGGAAGAACCTGTTCTGGTACTTCATGTTAACAAACGAATACGTACTAATGAGACTGCCCTGGTTCTGCGTTTTGACCTGGAGTGTCCTTCTCTCGGAAGTTTGGGCAGCCGTTGAATGCCTCCATTATGTCCTCACCCCGTGTCTCGCGTTCATTCTCATTCTGACGCTCAACGCACTGACAGTCAGACACATTCTGGTCACCATCAGAATCCGCAAGAGACTTCGGGTCCCGGTCGGCGGCGAGAGCCAGAACGACCCCGAAGCGAAGAGCAGAAGGAAATCCATCACTCTGCTCTTTCTGATCTCGGGCAACATCATCCTCCTGTGGACTCCCCTCCTGGTGTCCACTCTTTACTATCGGATTACTCTGTTGTATTACAGACAGAGAGAAAGCCTGCCACACTTCGTTACTGAACTTGGAACAATGCTGCAGCTCCTCAGCTGCTGTACGAATACTTTCATTTATGCCGCGACCCAGACGAAGTTCAGGGAAGAGCTGTGCAATGGTGTGAAATATCCCTTCAGATTGCTCTCCATCATCATGAAGTAAGTGGACAATTGCATATTTTCACCTGCAGAACTCTCTGTTTTCTCCCACATTTCATTCTGCACAAACTTGCTCTAAACACGAGCAGAGATGTTCATATTGTGTTTGTATTCAAGGCATTTGAATGCAATTCTGACTGTACTGTGTGGGAAATTATATTGGAAGCACCTGATATAAAATCAATGGGCCTGAATTGTGCTGTAGGCTTTCTCTGTTTCTAAAGACGCGGAGGTAATTAAATTCCATCACACTGATACCCATGCCATGCTGCTGGGCGTTGCCCGGATAGAATCTGATTAGGGTGACCTCACTTAACGTCTGTGTAAAGGAACAGCACTCACAGCTGAGGGCAATCCAGTTCCTTTCACAGGATAGTGGTGGCAATCAGACCATAGGGCCACATGACAAAGGAGCAAAAATAAACCATTCAGCCCATTCCATCATGTCTGATTTAACTATTCTCTTAATCCTATTTTCCTTTATTGTCCCCATAATCATTGAAGCCTTCATTGATCAAGAACCGATAAACATCCAATTAAAAGTTAACTTGGCCTGCACAGGCATCTGTTGCATTGATTTCTACGACCCTGCACCTTCTGCCTGAAGACATTGCAGCTCACTCAAGGGAGTCCTTTCATTCTCAGGCATGTGCTTTCTGGTCCAAGGCTCTCCCACTCGTAGAAAGATCCTCTTCACGTCCTCTCTCTAAATCACTTTCAATATTCATTTGGGGTCAATGAAATCTCCCTTCCTCCATTCTTCCAATGTCCTGAGACTACAGGCCCAGAGCCATCAAATGCCCCTGATCCGTGAACCCTTCCATCACGGGATCATTCTCGAAAACCTACTCTGAATCCTCTCCAATCTCAGCCCTCCTTCCTTCGGTATAGTGTCTAAAATGCTGACAACAATGGCTGGGAAATAGTCAGAGCAAACGTAAACATCAGATGAAGGAATTATTAGACACAACCAAGAATGTAAATTACAGGACAGATGAACTGCATTTAAACAATTAAACGCACAGTGATATAACTTGATTCGCATCAACACAGGAAACGAATAGCGGGAGAAAGACCTTGGATTCATCCGAGCATTCACCGACATTCAATGTGATTGTGGCTCATCCCATAACTTCGTGATATATTCCACCCATCCCACGTCCTCATGTTACATCAGTTTCCAGAAATCACACAACACCCCGTACACACTCCAGAGAATGTCTTCACTGTGCGCTTGGAAACTCGATGCCTTGAGGGCTTGGATCGGTACATAGTGCAGTACCATCACTCTTGTTCCCTCCTTGAACAATGAGCACGTGAAGAGTTTGAAAGCGTGTTACACAGGACCCGAGATTGTGCTCCTTCCCCAAGGAGACATTGCGGTGGCGCACTGAGCTTGTGTGCATCCTTCAGCAGGTTGTCCAGCACCTTACAATGTGCCAGTTGACAGCATTCCCTAACAGACATTTCCTGACTCTGAAAGACCTCCAGTTCTTGATTCCCCGACTCTGGGAAAACGTCTGTGACCATTCACCTCATCCATGCCCCTCATGATCTCTTACACCTCGGTAATATCAACCGTCAGCCTCCCATGGCCCATTGCAACAGCCCCATCCTCTTCAGACTCTCTAGATAGGTCAAGCGCTCCAGTCCCTCTGACATCTTTGAAAATCTCCTTGGCATACTCTCCAGCTTTATGCCATCCTTCGTATAGCAAGGTACCAAGAAATTTACGCAATACTCCAAGTGCTCTCTCACGAACATATTGTACAGAAGTAGATTGAGGTCCCAGGTCTTGTACTCAGAGCCCTGACAGATGAATGCCGGATGCCAAATGCCGTCTTCAGCACCGTCTCCCAATGATGCCACTTTACCTAAACTAATCGCGAGTACACCTCTTTCTTGTAGAACACCTTCCAGGCCTCTGCCATTCCCTGTGTGATTGCTCTCCTGGTTGAACTTAACACAATGCAACACATCACAACTGACCGAGTGAAATTCCATCTGCCATTCATTACTCACCCCCTGTTTGATCAAGTATTTGTTGTAATCTTAGATAATCCACTTCAGATTCCACTGAACAGATCAAATCAGATCGTATCATGTTGGCCCTGCTTCATTTCCACCAGTTTCCAACGAAATTCCTTGTTTACGTGAAGTTCACGCGAGTAAACAGCATGCATAGTGATAATTAATACAAAACTGACGTCAGAGAAAATTAGAAAATAAAAGAAAGGTGAAAACAATGTAGTGCAAGCTGACGTAATGTTAAAAGAAATGCTGAAGTGATAGTAATA
>JARFYF010065206.1:2927-14488 GCA_030265395.1 Rhina ancylostomus | reverse complement strand
AAAACTCAGAGTCACAAGGTATTACATCCAAGATAATGAAAACTATTAATTTGTCCTATTCAATGTTTTAAAAATTTCTGTGGACTTCTTACCTGAGTTTTTATTCCTGTCTTCCAGGGGGTACCAGAGAGATTTCAGACTCAATCAAAAGCAAGGTACCAGAATTCCATGCTGGTTTGTTCACTACAATGGAAAAGGATTTATTGATGGAACCCCTACCGACTATGTTGTTTCTTCGATATTTGATTCTGTTTATCCAAGATTTGAGATCAGATGGTGAAAGTGTATCCCTTTCCTAGTTTTATTGTTCAATCACTACATATTAAAAATCATACAGCTGCACGCATTTCCTCTCCTTCCATTGTAAATCTCTGCATTCATTTATAATGGAAGCTCAGATTTAGCTGGTGAATGTCAAGCATGGCACTAGGTGACAGAAGGTATGCACCAATTCTCATCCAGTAATTAAAAAGCAACTGCTTGGCTATCAACTGCCTTTGCAGATGCAATTATGTATTAATCTAACAGCAGCACATGTTAGTATAGATTGAGCTCCTTGCCAACTGAATTGGGAAGGATTTAAGGAAGAGTATCTGGCAAGTTTCCGGCTTTGATTCAATAACCACTTTGACATAATGCTGATGACTCTAGAGGCAATGTCACCAGAACAAGTGATATATTCCAGCTTCAGTAAAGCCAATGAATGGAGGGAGAAATTTCAGCAGTGCTCCCTATGGTGAAGGAACACCACACTAATTTTTGCACAAGGGTAACTCCAGTTTGAATAAACAGTTTCTAAAGATCCTGAGATCCAGCAGTAACCGGTTGGTTCCAGTAGCATTTTTGATAGAAGAAGAAACTTCTGATTTAGGGAACTCCAAAGGGAACAGTGAACAATGCCTCTGGTGCTTGTTATACAGAAGGAGGCCTTCTGGCCCATTGTGTCCATGTTGACTCTCAGAAGAGCAATCCCTTGGGACTATCCACCTTCATTATTTCCATGTAGTTCTGCAACTCATTCTCTCCCACATGTCCATTAAGTCCCCTTTGACTTGTTTTCCATTTACATACATGGAGTATGTATTTGGGCTGTGGGAGGAAACCAGAGCACCTGATGGAAACCCATGCAATCAAGCGGAGAACATGCGAACTTCACGCGTACAGGACCTGAGGTCAGGATTGAATGTGGATCACCTGAGCCGAGAGCCGGCAGACTGACTACTGCACCCCCACCCATCCATACTAGTTTCAAAAAAATGTGTCTGTTGGGAAGTGGCAAAGCTTTGGTACTAATACTGCACACAATCAAATAAAACGTGTAATTCTGAATCGATACTATTGCACAGAGGAATGACTACTTTACACTTATTCTTTTAATTTCAATATATGTGCATTGTTGTTTTTGCTGCTTTGTTTGTGTTTTCTAATCTTCCATTAAATTGACTCCTATATTCCAAAATCTCTCAAGACAGATTTTCTGTCTAATTTTAGATTTAGTTACTCACACTTCACTTGAATGCAGATTGGTGCATTGGTTTCATGTTTTGTTTAGCCACGGTCCAATTCAGATTGATCTTTTTTTCGACATTTCCCTTTGCACAGTGTGGTCCACTTGTGACACTTTTCCTTAGCAGTTCCTTTCCACTCAGGATATCCTTTATCATCCTGAAAGAAAAAATCAAGCCACAACCATGTCACAGGAATAGCAGAGAAACATATTTTGTTTCTGTAATGTAAGGGAATGATGGGGAGATTTTACAAGAGAAGGTATGTATAAACCACCAATTAATATAGAAAATAAAAAGGCTGCATTAAAGTGAATAATGAAGCTTTTATCTGATAATCTTTCAAAATTCAGAAAATGTCACAAAATATGGAGAGAATTCAGGAATGAAATAACATTAATGTTAATTTGTCAAAGCTTTTCAGAAAGTATTAATTCATCTTGAAATGGAAGGCTTAATATTACATTCCACTTCAACAGAGGAAATAAAAGAAAATGCATTGAAATAGAGCTCTTTGCAGTTTAAGATCTTCCAAATCATTTTACAGACAACTGAGTACTTTCAGAGTCAATGGATTTGAATACATACAGGTGACAGCTAATATTTTCACACAATTTTAATGCAAGCAATCAATTTCTCCCCGACTTTCAGGACATTTAGGAAGGCAAAAGTTAATCTGCAACAATTAGCAGGCATTTGCATTGGGTGCCTCACTTTTTTAACCAAATTGCTCAATGAAGTCAATGAGTTTATAGAGGCAAAATAAATGCAATCCAAGCACATGGATTTAGTAAATTTTTGGGATGGAAATATATATTTCATCTGGACTTGAAAAAAATAGTCGTCGATACACTTCAAGGCACAAAGGTGAGGAGGTTAATAAAGGGGGACTGAAAGTTTGGAAAGAATTTGAGAAATTAGCATTTAAGAGAGAGACTAAGATGAGAAGAAAAATATTAGAGGTAGACACATTAGATCAGAATTGAGGCAATGTATAGTAAGCAATTGCACATGCTAAAACGTAGAAACATAGAACGCTACAGCACAGTACAGGCCCTTTGGCCCATGATGTTGGGCCGACATTTTATCCTGCTCTAATATCTATCTAACCTTTCCCTCCCACATAGCCCTCCATTTCTCTATCATTCCCATCATTTGACATCCCATGTTAACTCTCCTCAGAGCATCTGTGGGTGACAGTCAATTAATTAGCTCTGACCTGACACAAATTATGGGCTGCAAAAACATGATACAGAATGCAGTTGTGTTTTGTGATCTTCACAATCCATTGCAAATTTCTGTGATTTCAGTTTACTTTGAACAATGTTATCTTCAGAAGGCTTCTAAAAATTTCTTCAACTGTTTCTTGCATCTATCCCAAATTCTCAGGTTTTGTCTTTGGTGCTTGGTATCCACTATTTCCTACAAATGACAAAGCTGCTCAAGATGTTTCAACATCAAGAACACTAGGCTAATGCAATTTGTTACATAGCAAGGGAAGAATGAACAATATCAATGACTACACATTTATTGTATTGTCTTTATTCAGGACAATACTGGCTAAATCACAAAACAATTCTTAGGCTTTCTCAAAAGTATTCTCTCTCCACCTATGTGATTTGAAACCACACGTTTACGGGAACTGACACTGAAAAACGAGGCACAAAGTACATTGAATTGTCATCCCATGTTAACTCTCCTCAGAGCATCTCTGGGTGACAGTCAATTAATTGGCTCTGACCTGAGACAAATTATAAGCTGCAAAAACATGCCACAGAATCCAGTTGTGTTTTGTGATCTTCACAATCCATTACAAAATGAATGTTTATTCCTAAGAATATCAGTCAAATTCAGTTCCAAATCCTATAGATCAAAGAGCCAAGTGCCAGCTGAAATTCCCAGCTTTTCTCTCCATAGTTGTCTTTCCTTCCGTATTTATTCCTTGTTTACTTGCTGAAGCTCACTCAGTTGATATCTATCAATCTCATCCTTTTGCTCAAACACCCACAATTCTCCTTAGGAAGTCTCTCAGGATTGAGGATGACTTGCCTGCACTTCAGTTGAGTGCTTTCTGAAGACTTCTATGTGGGATATACAGACTCTACCACAGGGGACTTGATTGGATGGGTAGGTGGCTGGTTTGGAACGTTGTGCATTCCTTTTGCTGTTTATGCATAGCTTCCACACGGTCCAGTTGCAGAACCTCCAGATACTCAATGCTTTCCTTGATGTTCTTTCTCCATTTTGATCAGTCACAGGCTAGGGACCTCTACAAGTCTGTGAGAATGTTACAACCTTTAAAGGTTTGTTCCATCCTTCTGGAAGTGTCTTGCTATCATTGTAGGGCAGATGAAGGAAATTGTTTCAGAAGTCTGGTGTCAGTCACACAGGCAGAACTGACAAAGTGTAATCAGAGGCTCGATACTAGATGTGTTGGCCTGGCATTGGTTCACCTATCCTACCACACATATGTATGCACGCATTATTTAATACGGTCTTTATTTTCTGCTATAAATTTGTGCCTTGAAGGAATGTATATTGAAAATCATGTACTTTTTTTAAAATGCCAACCATTGCTCATCCACTGGTATCCTTGAATGCGGTTTCCCAATCTCCTCCAATAACCTGCCCTCATACCTTCATTAATTCCTTTGCTTAGATTGAAAACCTAGTTTCAGATTGAGCTACATCACAATATTGCAAAATTCTATCACAACTTTCTGCAAATTTATTAATTAAGCTTTTCTTGTTGCACAGTACAGATTTAAAATAGCTGGCCACTTTTGTGACATTTGCGGTCCTAATATGGGCAAATGGGATGGGCAAAAGGTCAGTCCAAGAGTCATAGAGTCATACAGCATAGAAATGGGCCCTTTGGCCCAACACATCCATGCTGACCTTTTGCCCATCCCATTTGCCCATATTAGGACCATATCCTTCTATGCCTTGCCTATTAAAATCCCTGTCCAAGTGCCTCTTAAACGTTGTGATTGTATCTAACTCCACCACCTGCTTTTGCAATGATTTCCAGCTATTGATCACTCTCTGTCTAAAAAGCTTTCTCCTCAAGTCCCATTTAAAACTCCTTCCTCTTAAACCTTTTCCTCTTGTTTTTAATACCCCTACCTTGGGAGAAATATTCTGAGTATCTACACAATCTATGCCCCTTATAATTTTATTTACCTCTCTCGGGTCACCCGTCAGCCTTCTTTGCTCTGGGGCAAACAATCCCAGTCTATCCATTCTCTCCCCATAACTCTCAAGTCCTCCAATCCTGGTGAATTTCCTCCACACTCTCTCCAATGCAACCACCTCCTTCCTGTAGTGTGGCAAACAGAACTGCACACAATACTCCAAGTGCAGTCTAACCAGTGTTTTGTAAAGTTGCAACATAACATCCCAACTTTTATGTTTTATGCCCCCACCTCTAAAGGCAAGTATGCCACATGCCTCCTTCGCCACATGCCTCCTTCACCACCCTACCTACTTGTATTGCCACTGTCAGGGAACTATGGACTTGAACTCTTCTGTTTATTGGCCCATGCCTGAACTGTACTTGCGTCTTGTTGCTCGGACTGGTTTGTTTGCTGAGAAGTTGCAAGTAGATCTGAACATTGTTCCATCATCAGCAAACGTATCCAATTTCAACCTACTGACTTCCTAGTGATGTCCTGGGGCTGGGCAGATTGATCCCCAATAATCACAACCATCTTCCTCTCTATGAGGTATGATTCCAACCACTGGAGTATTTTCCTCTAGGTGGCAGTCACTCTCACCTCATCTCTAGAATCCAGCCTTTCGTTCCATGTCTTGGGGTCTGAAGCCTGGTCCTGGTCAAACCCATATCTGGGCATTAGTGAGCCTAAAGGGGCTTTTTCAAGATGGTGGATGTGTTCCACAACTCATTGTGCCATTGTGCTGTTTTCTTTGTTAATTCTATTTGGTTTGAATAGTGTTCAATCAGATAATCTTAAACCGATGGAGCGTTGGAAGTAACCTGCCAATGACACCATTTATTTCTGGTTGCTTTGTTGAGCAGGTAACAAAGGTACATTCTTGAAGATGATGGGTTTTTTCAGTCTTAATTATGCATGTTGGAAATTCACCTGTTTCCCCCTCCCTTTGTAAATGGGTCAGTCTCTTTTATTAATTTCAGTAGAGTTCTAGGCTTCTGGTGGGACCTGATTTAGACATTAATGGGACCTCCTGTTTATCTTCTTCTGGAGGCTGCTCCATCTCAGGTCAATTTGCCACAACCACCACACTAAGACCTTGCCCTAGTCAGAGGCAGCAGCTCTGGCTTATGGAATTGTTGTCCCTTCCGTGGCTGTCATTCGCCTTCGATAGAACAGGTGGAAGTTTTGCCACGCACACACCTTGGCAGAGGAAAATCTTGAACAGCACCATTCTTTCATTTTTTTTAACCAATCTCTGGAAAGGCAGTTATTCGAAAATAGACTAAATATATCGTTGTTAAATTCATCACTGGTAACAGTGAGTGACTTATAAACTCAATGACCAAATAACTAATTTCATTATAGTTCATTATTGAGTTTCCTATACAGATTATACTTTAAAGAACTTACGTTGTAGAAGTTTCCTAAAACAACTGTGTTTGCTTTAAAAATACAATTTGTTTACCTTACCATGGTTTGTCAGAACAGCATTTATTGGCAATTGTAGGAATAACGTCAACACCACTGCTATTTATTAACAAAATGCCGAATAAAGTCTATGACTTGCTTTTCAGCAGGGCATTGTTCAAAATGAAGATCACGTTGTCTTATTTTGTATTAATTTCTATTCCTGCATTAATATCCTCTGATTTCATATTAACAGAAGCAGACCATCATAAGGTAATCTACAATTTATTCCATGAAGTCTTGATAATAATTTTTTTAATTCATTGAATTATTGTTTGAACCATTTCTTTTTAATTTGTGCAGAGTCATGTGAATCCTTGGTCAAATGTTTTGAAGCCATCCCAAAGAACACTGAAGGTATAAAGCAGTAAATCAGTGCATGTAATACTTCTGTTCCGCTTAATCACTATGCAAGCTTTCCTTAAGAGAAATATAAAAAAGAAATAAATCTTGATCATAACTTTCAAGCATCTGTTTTTTTGTAAAACCAATCATACTGCACTTTTTCCTCACTACAATTAAAAGTATTTTCTAACCATCAAGCCTCTCACCAAAAGGAGGTTGACATGCCATGGTGCAGATCAATTTTCCCAATGAATTTGCATGCAAGACTAAACTAATCCCCAATCTTTGGCTTAGTTTATAAATTGAGTACTGTACAGCATCTAATTTGTCTCTATGGCATGTACTGCTTCAATTCAATGTGAGTTTTATTTTGCTTTGGTGCCTATGTTCCATTGATGACACCAATCAGCAGTTCAGGGAAATTATTACAGTAAAGGATCAAAGATTAAGATGCCATTATTACAAGTTTAATCACATGTAATTATGGTGATGGTGTAGAGCATCATTAATCATATTGGTAGTGGTTAAATGACTGTACCAGAAACCCAGACTAATAATCTAGAGATTCAAGTATCTCCAGTATTTTCTGCTTTTATTTCAGATTCTTGGCCTTCTGCTCTTTAATTACTGGAGAATTTTGAGCTGACTTTTTTGAAGTGTCACCAAGTCTAGGTCTCTGGTACATTAGAGGCCTGGACTACAACGTAGGGACCAGAGTTCAAATCCCACCATGGAGTGTGGAATTTAAAGTCAGTTGATAATCTGGAATTTTAAAAAAACTGGTCATTAGCAATGATGACAATTACAATCTATTGGATTGACATACAATCCCATCTGATTCAATAATGGCCTGTAGAGGGGGAAGTCCATCATCTTGACCTGCTCTGGCTTATATGTGACAAACCACCAATGCGGTTAACTCTTAAGTAGCCAAGCAAGCCACTCAGGTCATCCAGCTCAGGATGTTGGCCTTGTCAATGATGCCCAGGTCCTGAAATACCATTGTAATGTAATGATGCTATATCACTATGCCTATTTTCTACAACATTCATAGTTCTTTCAAATAACACTTCAATGATGGTGAACGTTTCAGGTTTGTTTTATGCTAGAATAACAGAAAAATAATCAATTTAAACATGTGCAGGTAAGATTTGATGTCATCTTCAGGTTGGATAATTATTGCAATCATTAGTACTCTTTTTGTAAGGTATAAACTTTTTATTTAATCCTCATGGATTCATGGGGTACCTCAGTTGATTCATTGGAACATCTCATTAAATGTAAGTCTGTAACATGTATTGGTGTTAAATGGGCTGGTTATTGTAGCCAGTGGCAAAAGGATGATGCTTGTCATTCCTCTCAAAGAAAATTGTGACTTAGGTACTCTGGTATCAATTGCCCTGTTCTGGAGTGCCTTTCATTTCACCATCTATAGGGCATGGCTGGCGTCCAGGAATAACAAAGTCATTCTGCAAACTGAGCAGCCAATCAGATTGAAAAATCAGTCTACATATTAGGAAGCACAAAACACAGATTCAAATTATTATTTTACAGAAAGCAAAGTAAAAATTGTGAGTACACAGGGAATTAATCTCAGAGATGAAAAATTATTAACAAACTTTAAAAACAATAAATTGGTTTCCTTCTAAAAATAGTTGTAATTTTTTTATTGTGCAATGGGCCACAATTACAAAATGAGAAATTATTCCAAGGCAACTGAGAATTAGTGTGTAGATTATAAACACACACACAATTGAGAGTTAATATGCAATTACACATCATTCTAAAAGACTATTGGAGCCAAAAAAACACAGATGCTGGAAATCTAAAACCACGAAATAGAGAATACTAGATGCATTCAAAAAGGTTTGGCATTTTCAATGAACTTTTAAATTATTTGTGCCTAGATTGTTGTCATTCCTAATGAATCACCAATTCCATATCGATTGTACATGTGCCCTGCAGAAGAATAGGGTATCATTGCAACTTCCTGAGTTTTCTCTAATGTTTCTGTGACCACCAGGTTTTAACAGTAACTCCTGAGCACTCAGTTTCACAAATTCTCAGCAGTCAGTAAGAGAAGCTATTGTTTGTTAACCAATCTACTATGGAGAAGGATAAACTTTACAGCATGGTATTTTGCTTACTTTTCTAAAGACAATCATCTCTTTCTTTGGAATGTAACTTATTCCATTTGTCTGTATAACTTGTGTTGTATAATGCAAGCATCTTGTAACATTGATGTGTTTGTTGATCCTTTTCTTGGCTGGAAACAGAAGAGGAGCACAGCGGACAGCAGAGCAATAGTAGGTTTGATTTCTCTGACGTTACTTATTTCAGTAAGAGTGTCCATTCCTTTTCCATATGCTGAGTGATAATGCTTTTGTCAGTCTTGTCAAACTGTCTTCGTTGAATATTAGTTTGATTGGATTTATTTTGATGGTTTTGTACCATTCAAACTCCATCGTCATTTATAGTAAAAATGTTGAGCTGGATTGTCCTGGACCCTGCCTGGTAGCATGGTGTATTACCTACACTGCCCCCTATAGGCATGTGTCTAATGCGCAAGGCGGAATGAACTGCACCCAAGGGACATCTGATAAGGTGGAGCTGGTTCTAAGGTGCAAGTAGGTGGCAGAGATCATTTCCTGAGACTCCACCCCCAGAATGCCATGATAATCTTTGCAGATGACACAAAGATTGGTGGCATTGTGGATTGCATAAAAGATCGCCAAAGGATACAGCGGGATATAGATCAGTTGTAGGTATGGCGGAGAAGCGGCAGATGGAGTTTAATCCAGACAAGTGTGAGGTGCTGCACTTTGGAAGATCTAACATAATGGGAGAGTACACAGTTAATGGCAGGATGCTTAACAGCGTTGATAAACAAAGGGATCTTGGGGTTCAGGTACACATCTCCCTGAAAGTGGCTGCACAGGTTGATAGGCTGGTAATGAAGGCGTATGGCATGCTTGCCTTCATTAGTTGAGGCACTGAGATCAAGAGTCAAGAAGTTATGTTACAGCTTTATAAAACTCTGGTTAGGCCACATTTAGAGTATTACGTTCAATTTTGGTCACCTCATTATAGGAAGGATATGAAGGCTTAGGAGAGGGTGCAGAGGACGTTTCCAAAGATGCTGCCTGGTTTGGAGGACATGTGCTATGAAGAGAGGTTGGACAAGCTGGGGCTGTTTTCTCTCGAGTGGCAGAGGCTGAGGGGAGATTTGACAGAAGTTCATAAAATTATGAAAGGCATAGATAGAGTAGATAGCCAGTATCTTTTTCCCAGGAGTGAAATGTCTAGTACTAAAGAGCATGTATTTAAGGTGAGGGGGAGAAAGTAGAAAGGAGATTACAGGGCAAGTTTTTTGCACAGAGTGGTGGGGACCTGTGGTGGTGATAGAGACAGCTAGCATAGGAACGTTTAAGAGACCCTCAGACAGGCATGTGAATATGCAGAGAAGGGAGGGGTGTGGTCAGTGTGTGGGGAAGAGGAATTAGATTAATTAGGAGTCGTTGGTTTAATTAGTTTCACACAACATCATGGGCTGAAGGACCTATTCTGTGTGGGACTGTTCTTTGTTCTGGCTCATCAGAGTTGAAATCTTTGGAACCATTTTTGAAATGTTTGCAAAAATATCAAATAGATGAAATTACTAAAATTAAAGGCTAGTTATCAACACATTAAGATGCTAACAAATTATTAAATACATTAAAATAAAGTAAAATAATTCACTTTTCTGATCTTAACATTATCTCCAACCCAGCCCATACAAATAAATGATTTTATTATTTGTGCAGTAGCCATCTCTAGTATAAAGCTGAAGAGCTGTTTGCGAAGTGCATGTGCCCCTCTGCTCAGCACTTCAGTCTTCTACTGGCCTCATTGCTGGGTGCAATAATCATTGGCTGTCCATCCATTAGATTCAGTCTCCTAACATTCCCATTGGGTAACTACGCAGTGATTTACTTCTGATTTTTCTAGCTATTTTAAGTTTGTTTCCCCAGACAGTTCTCATTGATTTCCTTCAGCCTCAGAGGGAGCTTGAAATCTACAGCATGAAGATTGATTCCAAAGTAACATCACGATTTGCTCACAATGTGATAATTAGCAGAGTGGTAAATCGAGCTACTGCATCAAGGGAAGCCTTCTTTGAGATAGACCTACCCACAACAGCCTTCATCACCAACTTCAGCATGTGCGTATCAGCTACATCATTCAGTCCAATTTACTAATAAACATGAAAGAGGTGCTCAGCAGCAATTCTTCCATATTATTAAACAGAGTAAATCCGAGAAAATGTGGCCAAGGTTAATCTAAAGACTGAGAAAAATCAGAAGAGCTTGATAAGTATGTTTACACCAGGGATGATTTATATATTCCATGAGAAAACTTTACCTGCAGTGTCTAAAAGTTTTATTTGTAAATTTGGCATCTAAAGTGAAAAAAAGGATCAAAAGGAATCTAGGTGTTTTTACCTCTAGAGACTAATTTTGTAAAGGCAGACTGTGACACATCTGAATGTTTAGTCATGATGTTTGGCTTTTATTAGTATAAATCATAGATTTATTGTTACCATTGTTACCAAATATAATATTCTATAGCAGGCTTGTAGCAAACTCAATACCACTGGCTGCCCATCTCTACAAAATTCACTGTTAAATTTGTGAAATCTCCAAAGCTATTAATAAACAGTTTAGAACTTAGAAGGACTCACTTATATCTGTAACAGAAAATTTTTAATTCATTGAGGTTGCTTTTTTAAAGTTGTTCTCAGTATTTGTTTACTGGTAAATTAATGAGGGGAAAGCACTGAGAAGAAACTACCAGTTACATTGAACTGGGTGAAATCAGCAGCAAACAGAAATGGAAATGGTAGAGATTTTGTGAGAAGATGATTCGTTGGGGCTCATGGATCACTGATTGTGAAGTAGAGGTAGTTAAGCAGTTAAAACCATTAGGTTATTAACTTGCTTGGAACATGCCCCATTCTGATCCTCTGCAATCACTGGCTGCCAGTGATTGAAAGAGGCAGCAGCAGGTAAAGGCCTCATGAACTTAGATA
>JARFYF010065205.1:0-22667 GCA_030265395.1 Rhina ancylostomus | reverse complement strand
AGTAGTTATTAATAACGTAGTTTTTAACATTTGTACTTGTCTCGGTGTGTTTCTTTTGTTGCTGGTACGTAACACAAGCGCCTGGCAGGTATCCGACGGAACAGGCTTAAGCATTTTCCACACTGTTGCTGTTTGGCTAATCGGTCTGCAATTATATATGTTCCTTCTTATTTTTTTAATATAGTGGTTACATTTGCCGCATCTAATCTTCCGAGCTGTCCCACAATCCAGGGAAGTTCGCAAAGTGAAATAAACGGTCATCGGCATTTATCTGCTTTGAACCAGATTAATTTCTTGAACTCATGTTATTTTCTTTATTTCCACATTTCATTCCAATTTTTAGTTCTATGAGGTTACCAGTGTCTTCTCCCGTGATTGAAAATGTTTAAAAAAATGCTGCTCTGCAGAATGCCTTCGCCCACGGACTTACACAACTTGAAATGTTTTTTGAACTTACCGGCAACTCCAATGATGGCAATGATCATGTACACTATTTTCTCGACAGGGAAGTATCTGTGCACCATTTTCTTCTGAAACGATATGTCCTGCTGCTTTGCCAGAAATCTCCCCGAATAAAAATATGAGACGACCATTTTACAGAACAATATACTATTCGGTATCTCCACAGGGACGCTGAGGTTTCAATACAGTTGAAAATAGAAATTTTTGAAAAACAAACAGATTACGGCAGTCAAGTGTTATTCCAGCTGGGATAAACAGTGATTACTTCAGAAATTTAAATGATAAACCCGAATGACTGCAAAATCTGTTAACAGAAATGGGTGCCGCTTGGAATCGACATTGTTTCAGCACGTGAGTTATTGTTTCAAACACCGTAAAACCTTCCTTCAACGTTGATTGATGTCCTTCAATCTGTTTCATTCAACAATCCAATTTCAAACGCCAAGGGCACTTTCAGGCAACGTTTCCATGTTGTTCGAAAGTGGATATTGAGTCTCAGAACTAATTCAGTCGATCAACTGAAACTCACTCATTGCATCAAACTGATGAAATTGATCAAACTCATATAGCACAGATCACTTGCAACCCCAAGGCTCCTCCTAAGAATATTATACCATATGAAACTGACATCGTATTATGCTAACGCAGATGCTCACAACAATTCAGCTGGGCAAAACTGAAATTCCTGTATCGTTGTAGCTCTCTATCGCCTGGTAGTTCAGCCAATAAGAGCTAGGATTGGTCTGGAGACGACTGTTTGTACGGTGCGGAGGTAGATTTACAAAATGAATAGCAGGTTTGGAGTGTATTCTGGGAGTGACAGTGGTGCAGTGCAGGTGCGGTTAGCTTTCATTCCGTTTAACAAACATTTGGGGCCTGATCTGGAGGAAGTTGATTGCACCACGCAACGTAACATCCACAATATGAAACTCGAGTGTTGTACTCAGTCTTGAGATGGCTGAATGTGCAGTTAAGGAATCTATTCAGAAAGACGAAAGAAAGAAGATAGGAGCTTCCAAACACACGGCTTTTGCACGATAGATGGGCAAAGGCAGGAAAAGCATGGGTTGTCACTCTATATGTTACGCTTTAACTCACTCACCATTCTGACACGGAAATATATCCTCGTCCTTCACGGTCGATGGGTCTAAATCCTGGAACTCTCCCAACAATTATGTAGGTATATCCACTCCTCAAGGACAGCAGACGTCCAGGAAGGCAACTCACCACGATTATAGGGCAATTATAGCTGGGTAATTGAATGCAAAGTCCATCTTCCAATCCTAAATCCTTTGAATGAATGAACCAAAAAGAAGCAAGAGGATGCCACTTGGCCTTTCAAACACGCAGCATATTTCAATACAATAATGGCTATTCTGCCTCAGGCCTTTTACCTGCTTCTGTGTCAGATGCACATGGCTCTCGTTTCCCTGATCCATCAAAAATGATCTAATTTATCTTTAAATACAACGGATGAACGGAACGATGGGTTAGAGAGTTCCAGACATTCGCCACCCCTCGAAACGTCCACCCCAGTCTTGTATCTATATCTTTTCGATCGTGATTCCCCACTCAAGTCGAATCATTCCGACATACGTCCTTCATTCCCCATCATCCGTTATATGCTTCAAGGAGAACAAACCTGAATCTTCTGAACGTTGACGTACAGGGAAAGAAAGAATTATTTGGTCACATGTGATAGGGAAAATCTCTTATCCGAGAAATTGGAGAATTGATCCATTTTTCCTGCTTCCAATGTCAGCATGCCTTTGCTTCACAAAATGAACCACAACCGTGAGTAATACCCTGTACATTCCTGCAAATAACCTTTGTGCTTCTACTTATCACCTTGCAAGCTGTCTCTCCCCACACCTGGTTCTACCTTCCCTTTTGTGCCTGCCTTGACCTACGATCCATCAGTCTCTGTCCCTAATTCATTCCCTCCCCTGCCTGGCTTGATCTTCCCTTCATTCCTCGCGTGTCCTCCGTCAACACCCACTGGTCCTTGTCCCACCATTCTCCCTCTCCACTTTATCCTGGATATCTTGTCTCGCCATCCTTGGTCCTGATGAATGGTTTAGACCTGAGACGTCAATAATTCCTTTCTCCACAGATGTTCCTCGGCCCGATAGGATCCTCCAGCAGATTGCTTCTGATACCAGCACCTGCAACCTCTTGTATCTCGCGGCAAATTTGTAACGACATTTCAGTACTTATGAATAGCCTTTCTGGAATTAATATCAATAAGGCACGTCTTCATAATCACTTGTTTCACAAGGCAGTTCAGCCTTCGGGATTCCTGTGCAAAATAACCCAGACATCTGCGTCCCTGTTCACCTGCAATATGTCTTGTTTAGGATTATATTTTTCCTGTTTCCGATGCGCAAAACATCACACTACCCCGCAGTAAACATTATTTGCTCAGTTTGGATCCACTCGCTTAAATTATCTAAACTTCATCGTGGAGTCCAATATCTAGATCGCAACGTGCCCTCCTTCATATTTTCGTGTCATCGGCAATCCTGGATACCTGATGCACTTCTTGCTTTGAAATCATTAACGCAAATCGTAAATCTTTTAAGCCAACGACTGATACGGGGACTCCACTGTTCCCATCTTTCCAGCATGAAAATGAATTGTTCATTTTGACGCTGTCTCCTCTGCACCGGCTTTGCTGTGTGGCAATTGACAAATCCCGTCGGAGAAGCCAAATACTGAATATACACAGATCCCCCTCTATCGCTCTCAAATCCACATGCTACTTCCTCCAGGAACTGTAACAAACGTGATATTTGACATATTTGACAATCGTCGGATAACTCTCAAAAAATGAAGTTTGTATAGTTTGATTGCATCAGGTGATCTGCATTACCAGCCAGTATCCTTGAATCTGGCCTCCGGAACCTTGCCAACATCACCTGGTGAGCTGCCAGGCCTGCGGTCGCACGTTTTTGCCCTCTTCCCTGCTTGAACAGTGCAGATTTATCTGGAAAAACATATTTGAACCGGCTATGTGGCATTTAGTTGATGTAATGCAATTTGATATTCAGGTATTTTTAATGGTCTTTGTATTTAGCTCACCAACTGTATTCCAACTCCCAACGAACAAATATATTTCGTGTAATACCAATTGTCAAACTTATTTCCACACGTTTTATACTCTCCGCCCCCCCATCATCTCTCCCACATGACCACCAATGAATCTTCGATCCATTCTCTGGATAATATTCGGTAGTCATTCCATATTAAGTTTCTGGGAGGAAACTGGAGAACCTCGTGGACTCCCAAACAGTGAGAAGTGAAACTATACCACGTTAGGCAAAGTCAGATGAACCGCTACTTAAATATTCAGATCAAAGGTTCGATGTTTTGGCAAATAAAGTGTCGTTACGGGCAAAGTCCGCAAACCTACTTGGAACACAGGAAGGACCACTGCCCTTTTAAGCCTATGCGAGGACACGAATCTGATTATCTGCGCGGTAGAGGGTGTCATCACTTTATACTACGGGAGCATAGATGAAGAAATGCGCGACAGTGACTGATGTTCGCGAAAGTTCGCGTTTGTTGTCTGGAGAGAATATAATTTTAAATTTTGCAGCAAATGGAATCCGTGCATTGAAAAACTGCAGATCATAAATACACGAGCCAGTGAGACATAATAGGCGTGTCGGCATGTGTGTCAAGGCAGCTTGCTCTCTGTGGTGATCTGATAGTGTCTCCAAGATGGAGTCAGGCCATTCGAGGACTGGAGGACTACATTCTGGAGGGCACTCTTTTGTGAGATGGAATGGGTGTCTGGGCAACATTGAGAAATTCGCGACAAAGGCAAGTATTGCCCAAGTGTAAATTTAAGTACCACTAATTGTCTGGTTCAATGACATCGCAGTCTCTACGAAATTCATCCTGGAATCGCTGGAATTCAACGGATTAGCTGGATGCTCTCTTATGTCATTGCAAGGCCCGAGCAGGAAGACGAAATGGACTTACATGCAAAGTTAGGTTACTTCAGGACACGCTGGACTACGACACTACTGAGAAGGGGACGTTCTTTGAACGTCATTGAGTCAAAGATTTTTACTGCACAGAAACGGGCCTTTGGCCAACTCTTACATGTCCCCCGTGAATGATATCTCTGCTAATCAAATCAACCCGCATTAGGCTTGTACACTACTCCGCCTTTCCATTCCAAGTATTTGTCCAAACGACTTTTAAACCTTCTAATTTACTCTGCCACTTACTCTGCGAGTTCATTCTGTTTAACATCTACCTTCTCTGTGAATGACTTACTCTACGATCTTTAAACTTCTCCTCTCACACCTTAAACCCATATCCTTTCAATTTAGACTCCCGTATCCATGGAAAATGACTGTGACAACTTACCCTGTCTATGCCCCTCAAAATTTATAAAGCCAAATAAAGTCACAAGCTGTTGGTTGTTTGATTGCTCACCACATTCAGGACTTAGTGGACAGAACTTCCGATCTTTGATCTGATCCGGTGTTACCTGATAATTCTTGTGCTTATTGTATGCTGCTCTTGCTGGTGAGAACACCGAGATACACGTGTTACAACTTTGACAGATTTGTAGCTGTTGTTGAGACCTTCTTGTGTGGTAGATGTAATGCCGTTTGGCCGTCCATATTGGACCATACTGATTCCCTGGCTGGACAGCAATGTGAAACCAGAATATCTCCGCCTTGAGATTGCCCGATGTGGACTTCCACTTCTGTTTTCTGTCCGTGGTGCATTGTGAACATCGATTTTAAAACTGCTAGATCAGATTTGAGTCTCCATGATGCAACACCACGGAGGGGTGCTGCCAACACTGATAAATGGTCGGTGGCGAAACGCATCAGCTGCAGTTAAATCAGACTTAATGGGATTACATAAATTAACATCACGGGCTATTTCCATTCCTAAATCACAGCCGAATCCAACAGCCCAAACTTACAAGATCTTGCTGGCAAGGAAAGTTGGAGTGTTTTTTTTGTTGATAATCGTTGAAGCCCCAGTCCGGTGTGTTTGATGTTCTCACTGTGCACGCTGGATATTACTCAACACGGAGAACTGACTCTTTTCTGATCGACGGCAAAACCTGCTAACCGAAAGGTGAATTGATGGCGTGTATGGTGAATGTAGCGGGCAACAGGACGTGTATGCCTGTTTAACATTTCACGCTACCTCTATTGGGTCAATTCTGAAGATGCCTGAAACTGCGATGCAGGTGTGCGACGTGTTGTCCGCTGGTAGCAATTGTCTGCGAACCACAATATCAGGCAGTCGATCGTCATGTCTATTGTCAAGTCTTATTCTTCCATTTAAATATACACGTCATACATGCCAGCATTAAATATCATCTGCAGTTTGTCCTCAGTTTCCCAATCTTTCTATTGCCTCAGGAAACTTCAGTCAATTCCAGGTTGAACACTCAAATGAGATTTAATGGTCTTGTAAGGAGGGAGTGGCGGGAGCAAAAAACGATGTTCACCCCATAACTTCTTTAAGAGCGGCAATGGACGTCGATACACGTATACGATAGTTGGTGTTCACTGAAAGAACCGCAGGTTTACGGTGCCAGTGCAGGAAAGCAAACGAAGACTGAGAAGCAGTTTCCGATCGTCACATAATTAATTAGCAGAATGGTCGCATTCGGTGCCGTGAATTTCTGTGACCCAAATGGATCCTTTAAAGGTAACTTTGCCTTTCATATCCATGTAACTAACAACAACTAATGAAACCACCCTCAGCGACAAAATGAACAGCTATCCGAAATTTTCTCTTGGCTCACGTCATGTCTGTTACACAACTATCCCGCTGACCAATGGATCATTGGATTCAAAATCGTCCAATGTGTTATTTTCAATGTAAAACTACAAAATATTAAACGTAATAACTTCTGTCAATTTCTTCCATTATTTCATCAGATCTTGGTAAAATCTGTCGGCAATTGTTTGTATTTATTTCATCTATGTTTGTCAATAGTCATGAGCTCGCCGTTTCGAAACGAACATTACCCATTCAGGGTTATACTTGCAGAAGATTCCGTCCGACACATTCGGCAGATTGACGTTCTTTTTTCCTGTCCCATTATAAGAAGTTACAAGATTGTGTAACGTTAACAGGTTTGCAATGCTTTGTGAAGAAAAGCATATAATGTTGCTTGTGAGATTCCGCTTGAAACTTTTATTGCTTCGCCTTTTTATGTGCTTAACGATATCAATGACGCTGTTCATATTGGATAAATATTGCATGCAATGTTTTGGGATGGAAAGGGTTACGAATTATTTTGCTTTATTATTTCAATTACTGTAAATCTCCTTTGAGCCTCACCAGGCCACAGAAGGGTTTCCTCTATCTATAAACGTTGGATATGTTAACCATTGTTTCCCAGACCGAATCACATCAAACAGTAAGACGACTCAGAGCTTTCACAGAAAGCGGGCAAGAGATCGCAAACTGAAAATAGGGAGATAATATCTTAAAACTATACCTTGAATATTAAAGTAGAAGACTCGAATATTAAAACTGTGAGTTGGAATCAGATAACAATCCATGTGCAAGTTCCATCAGTAGGCAGGAGCTCCTCCGTGCCGTTGATCGTCTTTCCGCAATCGACGCGTTGCCTTTGGATTATAGGATCATTTTTGCACTGCTGACTATCCAATTTGATATCCAGTTTTTGCTCATGTTGGCGTGCCTGGTACATATTTAGCTCCAGCCGTTAATTATGAAAATGACTGCATGATGTGTCCAATAACTTATCCCTCCGTGTTCTTTGTTCCTGTTATGTCTAATTAAAAGAAGGCTGGTTATTTGATCGAATGCCATTACAAATTTACTCCCTCATCACTATTTGTGATATCCTTCGTTCATCTGTATGTGCTGTTAGTGGAACTGAAAGATGAAGCCCGCTTCCTTGCACGTTTGTTCTTGTGGAGCGCCCGACCTCTATCCATCGACGCCCATGCATTTTTTTTAATCTCAAATGATTATTTTGTCTCGCCTAATCCTTATTTAATTATTTATCAAAATGCTTTCATCCTTATTAATCCACCATAAAATAACTATTTTATGTCAAAACCCGAAGAATTTTCCTCGAAAACCGTCTGCATTCTGCGAATCAAGTTCCAATAGCTTCATGTTAACCTTAGCATTGATTTTTAAATGATATTTTACTTCTGGCCTGCCACCCGCTGCTACCTGCCAAAGTCCACAACCAACATGGCGACTCCAACAAGTATAATCCTGACCTCACGTCTGTACCGAAATTTAACAGCTTCAATGCTGTTCTCTGTGCATTCCTTTACCGATACCTAACATGCATCGTGCTCACCAAAACAATCCAGCAACACTCTTATTTCATACGGTTAAAATGCTCATTACTTACAACTTCTGGTGAACATTTCTGGAATCAACTGATTCTTGGGAACATGGTCCGTCGTAAAACTATGTTAGATATTCTTCTGCTGATTTATGATTTATCGACTGAAGCACAAAATAGATATTCCATGTCGATAGCGACCCTGTCTGTATTATTAAGCACTGTTTCTCAGATGTTGCTCCATTGAAAGTATTTTCCCTTCACGTGTTATTTTCAAAGAAACATAGAAAGCCTACAGCACAATTCAGGCCCTTCGGCCTCAAAGACTGTTCGAACATATCCCTACCTTCAAAGTTACTAGGTCTGTCCATCGCCCTCTATTTTTCCAAGCTCCATATACCTATCTAAAAGTCTCTGAAAAGACCCCATCGTATCCGCCTCCACCACTGTTTTTGCCAGCCAATTCCACGCACTCACTACACTCTGATAAAAAGCCCTGACATCTCCTGTTTCTCTACTCCCCAGCACCTTAGACCTGTGTTCTCTTGTGACAAACATGTCAGCCCTCGGAAAATGCCCTTTGACAATCCACACGATCAATGCCTCTTATCTTCTTTTACACGTCTATCAAGTCACCCATAATCCTCCTTCGCTCCAAGGAGAAAAGGCCGAGTTCTCCCAATCTCTTCTCATACGGCATACACCCAATCCAGGCAACATCCTTGTAAATCTCCTCTGCACACTTTCTTTGGCTTCGACATCCTTTCTGTTGTGAGGCGACCAGAACTGAGCACAGTACTCTAAGTGGGGTCTGACCAGGGTCCTATATAGCTTCAACATTACATCTCTGCTCCTGTATTAAATCCCAAGATTGATGAATGACAATATACCGTATGCCTTTTAAACCACAGAGTTAAACTGTGCAGCTGCTTTGAGCGTCCTATGGACTCGTAGCCCAAGATCTTTCTGATCCTACACACTGCCAAGTGTCTCACCATTAATACTTTATTCTGCCATCATATTTAACCTACCGAAGTGAACCACTTGACACATCAGTGTTGAATTCCATCCTCCAATTTTCATCCCAGTTTTGCATCCTATCTATGTCCCACTGTAATCTCCGACATCCTTCCACACGATCCACAACACCTCCAACCTTTGTGTCATCAGCAAACTTACTCACCCACACTTCCACTTCCTTATCCAGGTCGTTAATAAAAATCAGGGTAAGTGTCCTAGAACAGATCGCTGAGGTACACCACTGGTTACCGAACAATTTTTATTGAACAATAAGCTGGGGTCCTGGTTATATCTTTCTTTTTTTTCAATCTTTTTATTAGTTTTCAAATCAATACTAATTGGTATATGGCATGAAAATTCGTACATGTGCTACAAAGAGACCTGGATGTCACTCAAATCTTAGATAATCATACGATAAAATATAAAAAAATCAAGGTCCAACGATCCCTTAGTTAATGAAAAGAGTATAAAAGAAAGGAAAGAAAGAGATTTATTATATAAATTTAAAAAAGAAAAAAGAGAAAAAACCCAAATCAATATATAAAAAAAATAAGCAAACAAAATTTTAAAAAAAACAAAGGAAAACTGGGCCAAAATTTCTCAACAGAAACAGAGCAATATTATGTCAACAACTCCGTTCCTCTAAATTAAAAAATAATATTGAAGGGGGATCGACATCATGTGAAAATACATTGGATAAATGGACTCCAAATATCTTCAAATTTAAGCGAATGATCAACAGTACCACTCCTATTTTTTTTCCAAGTTTGAACATGATATAGTTTGAGAAAACTATTCAAAGGTAGTAGGGTGTATTGGATCGTTCCATTTAAGCAAAATGGATCGCTTAGCCATTAATGTAGCAAAAGCAATCATACAGTTAGCGGAAGCAGATAAATGGCCAGACTCAGTCCTTGGTAACCCAAAATCGCAGTAATAGGGTGAGGTTGTAAATCAATCTTCAAGAAATTTTAAATAATGTTGAAATTGTCTTTCCAGTATTTTTCCAAAAGAGGAAATGACCCAAACTTGTGTGTCATAGAGGCCAAGGGCTCCTGGATATGTCATTTAAACTGTTACAGTCAATAGACATCGATACTGTGGCGTCTTCACAAGTGTTATTTGTACACATTCAGATTGTCATTTCACCTTGATGTAAGTAAAATTTGTGTTTGCTCCTTAGTCATAATTAACACATTGGTGATTCTAACGCTGTTTCAGGGAAAATGCGGTCTGTCTAAATGTGTCACTTGCTACCTGGTGGCTGTGTCTCCGGCGGATCTGTTGATTTTCATCCTGGACCTAATACAGAGACATATTCCTATTCTCCATTTAAAATGTTCCGTGTTGTGAATTCCATCTTTTTAAAAAAATATTCACTTCGTCCTGCTGTTCGCAACCACAGACTGTTCTGTCTGGTTCACCGTCACATTCAACTTCGATCGATTTACCGCCATCTGTTTTCAGAAACTGACAACCAGATATTGCACCGAGAGGACGGCAGCAATGGTTGTGGTGACGTAGACTTTGCTCAGCTTTTTAAAGAACGCCAGTCAGTATTTTATGCTGACAGGCGATTATTTGCTTCTAAATTTCTGTGGTTCTGCCATGTCGAGCCCAGTGTCGGGAACTATCGATCTCCTTCATTATATCCTTATCTTGGCAGTCCCGTTAGTCCAATTCTGCTGCTCAATTTGCAAGCGGTCGGATATATCTTTGTGGTCAACATAGTTCGCAAAAGACTTTGGGATCACATCAGTGGAGACGACTCCAATGAGCTGGATATGGAGATCAGAAGGAAATGCATATTTTTTCTGTTTGTGATCTCGAGAAATTTACTTCTTTTATGCTCGCTGTTAATGATGTTTCTCACCTGGGTTCGGTTGCAGTTGATATTCACTCGGACTGGCTTTCGAACCAGATAAATGTGAACTCTGATATTTTGGGACATTCAACCAGTGCAGGACTAATACATTGAATGGTATGGTCCTGGGGAGTGTAGTGAAACTCGATGGGCAACAAAGTCATCATCGACCGGTTGGGTCAAAGGGACTGTTTCCGTACTGTATGACTCTACCTTTCTCATCCCACCCAAATTCGCCTTGCACTAAGGCTAACATGTTAACTTGTGGACCAGTTCCATCTTTCTCCATGACTATTTAAAAAAAAGATGGAATTCCGACCACTGGTCCTAAAGTGCTCATTCACTAACAACTCAGACACATGCTCTGCCTCAGGGTCCAACCTTGCTCCCTCCCTATTGGGACTGTGACCCAGCGACTGCGAGGAAATGGAGGAGGAACCTGTGGGCGGGGGTGTTCCCCTGCACTCCTTGCATGGAGTGGGTTCTGATTTGGGAGTTGTTGTCGTCGTAGCCCCGAGCGCGTCTCCGCGCTGGATACTGCGGTCACTGTGCGCCGTCCGTGGAAGTAGAGAGGTTTTCCGGGAGCGTGGTGGTGGTGGGTTGTGAGCCGATCGATCTCTCACCTGACCCCAGGGGAATGAGTGAATCCCACATGCATGTCTCACCGAGGACAAATTTATCAAGTCTCCCGTCCACCGACGCCTCACCAAGCCTAAGAGCTCCTGAGGACGCCTCGGTGGGAGTTGGAAAGTCCAGGGACAGTCCCATTGGCCCCTGCCGTGCGTCCCGACCCACCTAGACCCACATCGTTCACCAACGTTCTGCCCGTGACCTTCGCCCCCTATGCCGTCCCAGTCCTGGTCCAGATACCTTTGGAATGTTGAGGAAGTCCCTGCTCTACCGCTCGCTCAGGCAGTGACTTCCTGATTACAACCTTCCCCCCAATTCCTCTCTAAACCTCCTGCCCTTTTTCCTAGATTAACATCATTCAGATTTAGACCACCCCTATCCAGGGGAGAAATTCCTTGTTGGCCACCTCTGGTGATTTCGTACACAGCCCCACAATCAGATCCCTCCCTCAGCCTCCCCTGCTCCAGGGGGAACAGACACTGGCTCTGCGGCCTCTGAAACTCCCCTTCCCAGGCACCACCCTGGAGAATCCCCTCCGCACCCTCTCCAACCTCTGTAGGTCCGTCCTCCATTTTGGTGACCAGAACTGCGAGCGGTGCCCCAGCCATGGCCTGAACAGAGTTTGGTAACGTTGTACCAAGGTCTCTCTGTTGTTCTTTTCAACGCCACGTCCAGTGAAGGTAATATCCCGTGTTCCTTCTTCACCTCCCTGTCCATCTCTTCAGTCTCATTCAGGGACCTTTGGACATACACACTGAGGTCTCTCTGTTCGTCGACCTATCCCTTGGTGTACAGTTGTGCATAATATATATTCTTGAGAAAGCTGCTTATATGATGCAAGGTATTGGGAATAGCCAGGTTATCAAAGTGTCAGCATAGACACTTTCGGCCGAAAGGCCTGTATCCGTGCAGTATTGCTCTATGGCTCCACGCGTTTGTGATGCTGCTGCAAGTACGTTATGCGCCCCGGTTCACACATGTACTTTTGCATAAGACAATAAGCTCGACGTTGACTTTTGTAAAGGACACATCTGCTCGAGAAGAGACCCTAATGATCCAAGTACCTAATTACCTGTCCCCTGCCCCAGCTACTCAGCCACACACCTTCATCTGGCCCATCCTTCTTTTCCTTCCCTCACTGGCACCCAGCACCAGAACTAATCCAGACATCACTACCCTCGAGGTCTTGCTTTTTAACCTCTTTCCTTACTGGTAGTTGGTTCCAGATTGTTACTTTTCATTGTCACATGTTACGGGATGCAGTGAAAAACCTTTGCTTTGCATGCTATCCAGACCGATCATTCCATACATAAGTACATTGGAAGTGTACAAAAAGGAAAAAAAGAGAATATGTAACAGAATGCAGACCAAAGAGTCACAGTTACAGAGAACGTGCAGTGCGAGCAGACCATAAGACACCGGCGGAGAGAAGATAGGTTGTGAGGTTAAGAGTCCATATTATCGGACTAGGGGACCGTTAGTGTTCTAACAGCGTGATGGAAGCTGTCCTTGAGCCTGTTGGTATGTGCCCTCAGGGTCCTGTATCTTGAATCTGATAGGGGGAGGGAATATCCCGGATGGATGATTGATCTTTGATTATGCTGGCAGCTATACCGAGACAGCAGAAGTGTAAACAGAGTACGTGGAGTGGAGGATGGTTGCCGTGATCTTCTAGCTGTGTCCACAACTGTCTACAGTATCTTGCCTTCCAAGGCAGAGCACAAGCCGTAATGCATCCGGATAGCATACTTTCTGTGGTGAATTGATAAAATTTCGTGAGGGTAGAAGGGGACGTGCCAAACTTCATTAGCTTCCTGAGGACATAGAGGACCTCGTGAATTTTCTTGGTCGTGGGGTCCACGTGGTTGGACCAGGAAAGGTTACCAGTGAAGCTCTCGAACGTTTCGACCTTCTCACCTTTGATGTGGAAAGATGCCTATACACCGTCCCTCTTCCTGAAGTCAACGGCCAGCTCTTTTGTTTTGCTGAAATTGAGGGACAGGTTGATGTTCTGACAACGTATCACTTATATTTCTACCTTTACTCCGGCACATCGTTATTTGGGATACGGCCCACTACGGTGGTGTCATATGAAAACTTGAGGGTGGAGTTCGAGCTGAATCTGGCAATGCAGTCGTGAGTGTATAGGGAATGAGGTCGGGGGCTGATGACGCAGCATTGTGAGGAACCAGTGTTGGGAATAAGTAAAGCATTCTCTGTCACTGTAATACTTTACTCTGCATTCTGGTATTATTTTACCCGAGACCACCTCAATGAGCTGTGTAATGAATTGACTTGTACGGACGGTATGCAAGATAGGTTTTTAACTGTGCCTCGGCAGCGGTGACAATAATAAAACAATGTTCCAACAACTGAGAAAAGACAAATGGGCAGGTACATAGATTGGAAAGATATAGAAGGTTATGGGACAAATGATGGCAATTGCTTGCATGCGGCATCATGGACAGCGTTGACCAGTTGACCGAAGGGCCTGTGTCCGTGTTCGTTGACTTGATGATACACCCACGCAGTAGTGATTCGTGCTTTATGAACAGCATTCCCACCTGCTGGTGTTCTGCCAAATGATAGGCCTTCCAGATGGAGACAGGGAGGGGTGTTTGGGCTGTGATTCACTGGGCCACCACTCCATCTCCAAAAACAACTTCCCTGCACTTAGCTGCAATCACAAGGAAGCTGCGATATCGGATTTTCGTTCTCGGGAGGTTAGGGAGTGTCGGCTTTTCACTGAACGATCCAACAAATGTCCAGTTGGAAGTGTCCTGACTGGTGCATCATGGTCTGCGACGGCAATGTGAATGTCCAGGAACGTAAGAAACTGCAGAGTGGTAGGTTCTGCGCAGTACCTCATGGGCACATCCCCCTCCACAATCGGAAGTATCTATCGGAGGCGTCACCTCAAGAGGGCAGCATTCACGAGCAGTGCCATCTTCTCTCAGCCACCATCGGGCAGGAGGTACAGAAGCCTGAAGTGCCACCAGATTCAGGAACAAATACATCCCTTCAACCATTAGGTTCTTAAAACGATCGATACAGCCCTGATCATTAGCTCCAGTCCTGAACAACCGCAGAGCAAACTTTGAGGGCAAGAAGCAGAATCTAACTAGGATCAACTGGGCGACTCCATTTGAAGGCAAAGGACAAGTTGGAGAATCGGGGTACCATCAAGGTTCCAGTGGTAGCATGTGCCTGACAGCGTGAAGGGGAGATGAATCAAGTTCACGGAACACTGTCTGACGAGAGATATCGAGGCTCTTCTTCGGGAAAAAAAGAAAGTGTACCTCGCGTTCAGGCCGTTGGGAATACATTAATCCCTCTACGAATTTCAAAAGTTTAAAACCACACTTAAGAGGGAAATCAGGAAGGCAAAACGGGGGGTCTGAGATGGATTTGACAGGCAGTTTTAAAGATAAACCGAAAAGGATCTTCAGTGACATTAACAGTACAAGGGTGAATCGGGAGAGGTCAGTTCCTCTGAAATGCCGTCAGGTCGCCTATGTATGAAGTCACGAGGGATGACTGAGATTTTTAATATCTGTTTAAACTCAGTGTTTGCAACAGAGAATATCATGGATCCAATAGAAATGAGGGTAATAAGTAGTGAGGACTTGGGTCATATGCATATTACGAGGAAGGAGGTATTTGCAGCCTTACAAGCACATTATCGTGGGCAAATCCCCAGGGTTCGACCAAGTGCAGAGGAGGAACTTATATGAGGCTAAGGAAAAAATCTCGGAGGCTCTTGCTTCATCGTCACTCACTGGTGAATTTCCAGAAGACTGGACGGTGGTCACTGTTGTTTCATTGTTCAAGAAGGGTAGCAAGGTCAGGCCAAGGTACTGCAGGCCAGTGAGCATGGCTTCAGTTGCAGGGAAATTACTGGAGGGAATTCTAAGGGATAAGAACGACCATCATTTGGATAGCCAAGGCCAGATCAGGAACAGTCAGCATGGCTTTGAGCGTGGGAAGTCACGACTGACAAACCTTTATGTTTTTCGAAGAGGTAACTGAGGGGATGCAAGAAAGAAGGGCAGTAGATGTTGTCTATACGGAATTTAGTAAGACCTTTGGCAAAGGCCCACATGGCAGCTTGATCTGGAAGGTGAGGTCGCATGGGATTCAGGGGAAAAAGCGAGATGGATTCAAATTATCTTCATGACAGGAAGCAGAGGGCGATGGTTGAAGTCTGATTCTTCGGCTGGAGGTCTGTGACTAGTGGGGTGCCCCAGGGTCTGTGATGGCAGACCCTTCAGTCATTATGTATGTCAATGTACATGGCAAGCTCAGCAACATTGCTGATGATACTAAATTAGGGCTCTCTGTTGATAGTGAAGCAGGTTACAATGATTTGCAAATCTTGATTAGTTAGGGAGATGGGCTGAGGATGTTAAAACTTAGAAACGTAAGGTGATAATTTCGGACGTTCAAATCAGGGTAGGACCTAAACCTGTAATGGAAGGGCACTGACAAATTTTGTGAAGCAGAGGGGTCTGGGAATGCATGTGCGCAGTTCTCTCAACACGGCCGCCCGAGCAGACAGAGTGATGAAGAAGGCGTTTAGCACGCTGGCCTTCCTCAGTCAGGGCATCTTGTTTAGTAGTATAGTAGTACAGCCATTATGTTCCATATTAATAAATCGCTGGTGAGGTCACACTTGTAGTACTGCGATTTACGAGGACGCTGCCTGGAATAGAGGGCCTGCGTTATAGGAAGAGGTTGGCCACGATGGCTCTTTGTTCCCTGGAGCGCAGGAGAAGGAAGGGTGACCTCAAAGGCGTTTATAAAATCATGAGGTTGAGAGATAAGTTGGACAGTCATAGTCTTTTCCTCCGGGGTTGGGGACCCCAAAACCAGAAGGCACAGACGCAAGATGAGAGGGAAGATATTTATGAGAGACCCAAGTTTAACCTCTGTGCACAGGGGGTTGTAAGTGCCTGGAATGAGTTGTCAGATGAAATTGTTGAGGCGTGTACAACTGCAACATTGAAGAGAGATTTGGACATGCGAAGGGCTTGAAGTGTTATGGGGCGAACGCGGACAGAAGGGACTACTATGCAGGAAGCTGTAGTCGGTTAGGAGAGATTGGGCCGCTGAGCCTGTTTCCGTGCTGAATTTTTCTGTGTCTCCATGACTCCTGCATTAGTGCATTCCGTTCATATCACCCCCTCGGCCTCAATCTCTCTCTTCTTCAGAGGTCTCTTCTAAATCGCTCCCTTCTTATCTTATGCCTGTGACCTCTGGTTTTGGACTCCCGAACCCTGGTGGAAAAGGTTATGACAGCCCACGTTATCCATCACCCTCATGGTTAAATAAAATTCCTGATGTCGCCTTTCTTTCTCCTGCGCTCCAGGAAATAAAGAGGCAGCATGGTCGACTTCTCCTTACAATGCAGGCCCTCGATTCCAGGCCGTACCTCCTGAAATCACATCTGTACCCTCATCCCACGTTCCCTCCTTCCATTACCCTTCCCCGACGCTCCACAACAGGAGGTGTTGCTCAGCGATCCGTGAAAGGATCTCTGTCAGTTTTGCTGCATCTGACTTTAGTTGCCTCCGTTGGAATATTTCTTTCAGATGGCACAAAGAATGGTGGCGTTGTGAGCAGTGAAAACGGTTGTCAATGAATTCAGCGGGATACCGATCAGCTAAAGATAAAGGCGGAGAAATTGCAAGGGAAGTTTACTCCGGGTAAATGCGAGGTTTCGCACGTTGGTAGCTCAACTGCAATGGGAAAGTACACAGTTAATGGCAAGAACCTTAACAACACTCAGGTACAGAAGGATAGTGAAGTTCAAGGGAACTGTTTCTCACAGTGTCCACGCAAGCAGATAGGGTGCTGAAGAAGGCGTCCGGCATGCTTGCCTTCACCGACCCGGTCGGTGAGTGAAAATGTAGGAAAATCATGTTGCAGCTGTTCAAGACATCAGTTGTGTCTCATTTAGAGTACAGTGTGCATTTTTGGTGGAGACCCTATGGGAATTATGTGGCAGCTTTAGAGACGCTGTAGAAGATGATCGTCAAGATGTTGCGTGGATTGCAGAGTAATAGCGACAAGCAGAGGGTGAGCAAAGTTGAATTGTTTTCTCTGGAGTTTTAGAGGCTGAAGGGCGACTGATAAAATGTATAAAATTATGGGAGGCATAGATCATCCAGATCGTCACAGTCATTCAAAGATGATAATATGAAATGCGAGAGGAAATACGTCCCCAGCGCCTGATAAGATAAACGGCATGCTATTGCGAGAGGCAAGAGATTAGATTAAAGAGGCTTTGATAAATATCTTCGGGTCCTTACCAGCCATTGACAAGGTGCACAAGGCATGGCGAGGAGATTATGTTGTTCCGTCAGACAAGATATTATTAGATATTCCTGGAAACTAGAGACAGGTGAGCCTTACGTCAGCGGTAGGAATGCCATTGGAGAGGATTATTGGGGATGGGATTTATGAGAAGGTGACGAAGTTTGTTGCTGAAGGTAAGGATGTGGATGTTGTCTGCATGCATTTTAGTAAGACCTTGTTCAGGAGGAAGTTGTGGGCATGCTATGTTGGCGCCTGAAGGGCGGGGACACTTGCGCGTTGCCCCCAGAACACAACGTAAAAAGATATGTTTCACTTTGTGTTTCGAAGTACATTTGACTAATAAAGTTATCTTACATGAAATGTCTCTAGCAATGTCTCTGGTGGTAGGATTATCCAGAAGATTATGGTGCTTGCCTTCCACGGTGAACTGGCTGCTTGTATTCAGATTGGGTTTGCCCATAGTAGACAAAAGGGCAGAGGTCGATGGGACTTATTCTGCTTGAAGTTCCTTGACGAGTGGTGTCCCAAGGGGATTCATAGAGAGATCTATGTGGTCTGTTATTTCTCAAAATATCCTTGATGAAAATGTGAGTTAGTGAGTTCGCAGACGATACAAAAAATGGCGGTTTTGTGAATAGTGCAGAAGATTACTTAAGGACTCAGTGGGATGCAGATCAATTGCTGATAGATGCGTAAAAATGCCTGATGGAGTTTAATCCTGCCAAATGTAAGGTGTTTCACTTTGGGAGATAAAATGTAAAGAGTTAGTATGTTCTGAATGGCGAGATCATTAACAGTGTTGAGTACAGAAGGATACCGGGCTGGAAGTGCATACTTCCCCGAAGTGGCTGAGGAGGTTGGTATGGTGGTGACAAAGGCATGCCGCATGCCAGACTTCATAGTTAAGGACAAGAAAAACAAAATGGAACGTTGCGGTGCAACCCGCATTGAGAACAGTGTGTGTAATTCTGATCACCACGGTACAGGAGGGATGCGATTCCGCTGTGAAGAGATCAGGGGAGAATCGCTGGGACTTTGCCTGGAATGGAGGTTATGGCGAGAGATTGGATAGTGGCAGCACGATTCAGCCATTTCAGCCCACAGTGTTGTGCCGACTTTTATACCTCAACTACGAATCATTGGCACGGTTCTAGAACGTATTTTAAATTCCTCCATATGCCTATCTAGTAATCCTTGAATTTGACCTATGTACCTGCCTCCACCACCACACCAGGCAGCGCATTCCATGCCCCAACCAGTCTCGCAGTGAAATCAAATTAAATGACTCAAAGTTCCCGAGTTTCTATCGCCATCCTCTCATTCAGAGAATGGAATCATCAGGATCTTTCACTTTAAGGGAACTTCTCAAAGTTTACGAAATTCGGTATCACACGGCCAGTGTTCTCTGGCCCGATTGGTCCATCTCACTGTTAAGTAGTACTTCGGTTTATTATTGTCAAATGTACCGAGCTGCAGTGAAAAAAAATGCTTTGCACACCGTTCCTACAGAACAATCCGTCAATCAGTGATTTAGGGTAGTATTTTGGTATTGGTATTGGTTTATAATTGTTACTTGTACAGATGTACATGAAAAACTTGTCCTGCATACGGATCATACAGGTCAATTCAACACACAGTGCAGTTTCAGTGGGTGAGCACAGAGTTCATTGATGTAGAACAGGTTAAAACAATAAAAGTAGAGACAAAAATATCACAGCTGCAGAGAAAGTGCAGTGCAATAAGGTGCAAGATCACAACAAGGTAGATTGTGAGGTAGAGTCCATCTCATTCTCCAAGGGAACAGTTGAATAGACTTATTACAGTGTGATGCATTGGGGTAGAAGCTGTCCTTAAGTCTGGTGGTACTTGCCCTCAGGCTCCTGTATCTTCTACCTAACGGAATAGAAGAGAAGAGAGAATGCCCTGGTGGGTGCGGTCTTTGATAATGCCGGCTGCTTCATCAAGACAGCAAAAGGTAAAGACAGAGTCCAAGGAGGAGAGGCTGGTGTCCGCGATGCACTGGGCTGTTTCCACATCTCTATGCAGTTTCTTGAGTTCCTGGGCAGAGTAGTTTCCGTTCAAGGCCGTGAGGCATACAGACAGGATATTTTCTTGGGTGCATTGATTCAAGTTGGTGAGAGTCAAAGTGGACAAACCGAATTTCTTTAGCCTCCTGAGGAATTAGAGGCGCTGGCGAGATTTCTTGGGCATGTCATTTACGTGATTTGACCAGGACAGGCTGCTGTGATGTGCAGTCCCAGGACCTTGAAGCTTTCAACCTTCTGGACCTCAGCAGCATTGATGAAGACAGGTACATGTACACTTCCCCTTTTCCTGAAAACAATGACCAGCTTTTTTGTTTTGCTGACATTGAGGAAAAGGTTGTTCTCATCACATCATTGCACTTAGCTCTCCATCACTTTCCTCTACTCTGACTCATCGCTGTTTGAGATAGGCCGACAATGGTGGTATCATCTGCAAACTTGTAGATTGAGTTAGAGTAGAATCTGGCCACAATGTCATGACTGTATAGGGAGGAGAGTGTAGGGCTGAAGACGCAGCTTTTTGGGGCACCAGTGTTGAAAATAATTGTACCGGAGGGGTTGCTGCCTTTCCTCAATGATTTCGATCTGTTGCTTAGACTGTCAAGGATCCAGTTTCAGAGGGAGGCGTTGAGTCCCAGGTCTCGGAGCTTGGTAATGACCTTACTTGGGATTATAGTATTGAAGGCAGAGCTGTAGTCAATAAACAATTGCCTAACGTAGGTGTCTTTACTGTCCAGATGCTCCAGAGCTGAGTCCTCGGTCTCGGGTTTTGGTGACAAGTTTACTTTGGATTATTGCATTGAAGTTAGAGCTGTGGTCAATAAACACTAGTCCTACTTAGATGTCTTTACTTCCCGGATGTTCCAGAGTTGAGTGGAGGGCCATGGAGTTAGCGTACGCTGTAGATCTGTTTCGGCGATAGGCGAATTGCAGTGAGTTGAGCTAGAATGTTGAGCTACAGTAACAAGGTAAAACAATAACTGAATATGCACAATAAAGTGTTACAGTTACAGAGAAAGTGTAGTGCAAGTAGACAAAGAGGTGAAAAGTCATAACGAGGTCGATAGTGACGTGGAGTGTCGATCCAATCGTACCTGTGAACCGTTCAATTGTTTCTAACAGCGGGATAGTAGCTGTACTTGAGCCGGGTGGCATGTGCTTTCAGGCTTTTGTGTCTTTCTCCGATGGGAGGAGAAGGGAGAATGTCCGGGGTGGGTGGATCTAAATCTTGAACATCATCACCAAAATGACTTGTTCATTTTATGTGTTGCTCCAGCCGTCCGGATACAAACTGGTGTTTGTTCAGTGAGTGAAATTGACTGCACGGAACCTGATCGTTTCACCAGAGGTCTCCCCCACTGTTTTTAAAAAACTGTTCCTTTCGATAAAGTCTCACAGTGTCAGTGGGACAAGCCCCCCCATCTCCGTCACTGACAGAGAGCAGCAGATTCAGAGAGGAAGCAGATAACTGGGGAGTTGCGAACAAAAAAAAAGGGATGTTACAAGAACGGTTGGAATCTGTGAAATTCTGATCACCGATTGGAATCTGGGAACAGTGGAGTGAGATGTTCCAGGAATGGGTCGGGATCGGGTGAAGGGAGAGTGCGATGTTCCAGAGATGAGGCTGGAACATCTTCCCATGTGCTGACAACATTTTTTCGGATGCTCGTTGAATAACAGTGGACTGTAGGATCTACTATTTACTCCGGACAATTCAGCCTGTCTACTATCCCATCCTCGCTCTTGTTGCTGTTCCGGGTCTGTCCCTGTAGAACGACTCGACCAACAGACATCTGGAAGCAGTGGTCACGATGTCCGTCAAAGAGGTCTGGTGGGTGGACTGATTGATTAGTGTTCCAGTTAATGGAGCGCAATGTCCTTACGAACTCAGCTCCAGTTGAGGGAGATGTAATGCATAGACCTGGCCCGTGTGCGGGGTTCAACGCCTTAAATGGCGTGTTATTTATCCATCGTTTCACGATGTTATCTTTTCATATTGCTGACACGTTCCCATCTACATTTATTTGTTCGATATACCATTGCTTTCGGACTGCCCTTTATGTAATTCATGCTCTCCTCACTGCTGCCGTGTCTGGTGACTCCAGCTATCGGAACTATCTGTGGCAATCAGTAAACTGATATTGTTGTATTGATCATGGTCCAATTTCAATCTGAAACGTTTGGAAGTTACGCACTGTCTCCATCTCTCTGTCTCTCACGACATGCTGTTGTGTCAGATAGCTCCGCCGGTGACCTGGGCAAATTCTACCACAATCTCTAGTGTTGGTACGCCATGTTCCTGACCAGCAGAAGGTGGTGGCACCGACATAATGAGGTAGGCACACAGAGTAATAAACATCGGGAAAACCCCGGGCTCATTCACCCACAACTAACCTAATGTCGATGCATAAAGAGCAGGAAGATTGACTTGGTTTCCAAGCCACACTGACCCCCGGTCACAACAAAATGTGCAGCGACGCTCTCGCGAGTACTGAGAAACGATGAGCATCAGTAACCTCGGCTGATTCCGCATATTGAACAGGCCAATATTTTAAATCCTCTCAAGAGATCGTCAGATCGAGAGGACTTTAATCTTATTAACTGTGACACGTAACGAATTGTTCACTTGTCAGGCATCTACACTGGAGTCCGCAACCACTGATTCTCACCTGCCTGTTTCTGGAAGTGATGTCCTTATTTTACAGTTACTGCTTTCACTGATCTGCAATTCAGGTCCCCAGCAGACAAGTCCGGTGATGGGTGCAACCACCTCTAACTCTGAATCCAGAAACAGATTTCTGAATATGGTTTCCCTCTTTGTGAATCTGCTAACGTTGTTCTAACCCCGCTGTCACGTTTGTATTTATTTCCCTCCTCACAGTGAACGTACTGACTATTGTGATCCTGTCGAGGGGAAAATGCGGAACCTCTCATGGTTCTGAGTTCTGGCCCTCAATTTGGCTCCATTAATGCCTTGTTGTCCAGCACATGGATTCCATGCTGGACT
>JARFYF010065200.1:0-22704 GCA_030265395.1 Rhina ancylostomus | reverse complement strand
TCATGGTTCTGAGTTCTGGCCCTCAATTTGGCTCCATCAATGCCTTGTTGTCCAGCACATGGATTCCATGCTGGACTAATTAGACAACTGTGTACACCTGAGCCCCATCAGGGGCCTCGCATAAGATCCTGTGTTTCTCTGGCACTAGTTGCCAGAGTATTGGTCTACCTTTGGGTATACTTTGGTTCTCGTTGCTTAGAGTGGTGTACTCTAGAACAGTCCTGTGTTCTCTCTTCCTTTGTGAAGATCCAGTTCGTGTTGGGATTCATCTTCTGATCTCTGAGGCAAGATTCCTTTCAGTTGCAACCTTTGTTTGTCCTGAGGAAGTATCCTGACTCCAGTCTTGTATCAGTGTGCCGCATTTGAATTCTCTGTGAGTTTGCTCAACATTGTGACATAAGACACTATTGATTAAGGGTCATTTTCACAAGTGTAAGGAGCGTTCTGAGTAGAATCCAGGTAGCGTGGAACCGATGCTTGCACTGAGATTGGGAGGTCAGCCATTTTATTGTTTCTTCCTTGATCATTTGCAACCACTCGGTTCTGTGTGTGTGTGTGTGTGTGTGTGTGTGTGTGTGTGTGTGTGTGTGTGTGTGTGTCTGTCTGCGCGCGCACGCGCGCATCTAACCCTTGTCGTGGTTTCCCCTATGTTCTTGATCACACGGGTGTGTATTAGTGTGTGCCTGTTCCTATTCATCCTTTCCTGCGTTTGTCTTTACGAAAAATTCTTTTTTATTCCAAGTCTGTGTCCAGAGTCCTTGCCCTTTAAGACCTTTCGAACTTGTCTTTCGACACCATGACACCGCTCATAACTATTAGAAAAGATCACGAAGTTAGGTCAATTTGAATATTGGTGCCTACTCACTAGGAACTCCAATGACGGCAATGACCATGTACAATATTTTCTCGACGTTAAACTATAACGCGAGCATATTCAAAGAACGATTTCAGCTGTTCATGTCAGTGGATGTATTTCCTGCGTTTATATGTCCTTTCGCATCTCCACGGGGACACTGAGCTTTGACGAGTTTGAGGTTTAAAAATAGGATTTATTTAAAAATGAACAAACTTATTACGACAGTCCAATTAATCCCATCTGTGACACAATTTTTTCCAGTTCAAGGACTCCATTGAATTGTTACGCAGCTTGGAAAATATGATCAACTTGTGGGTGAATTTGGGAATTGCATTCTTCAAGACATGAGGATGTTGTTTCAAACCATTGCATCGGTCGCTCGATCTCATATTGCTTGACCGATGCAGGTCAACCAGCTTTATCAGTCAATACAATATCAAATGCCAACGTGGCGTCCATGAAGTGAAGTGCAAAATGTTTATACATTGAAGAATTCAGTGGAACGACTGTAAGAAAATCATACTCGATTGCATGGAAAATTGCTCAAAGTAATGCAGCGCAGCAGTATATCGCAACCTGCCGAACTAAAGACCGCAGCAAAACCAGTGCAAACATCCAGATATGATATCACTTTAAAATAACTGCTATTAAAATGACACTGTTGCTCAAATTAATTGAGATGCTCAAATGGACGTAACCCCTTAAATTAACGCACACTTCAGTTAGAATGCTTAAACTGTGTCAGCTGCTCAATTAAATCGTACACGTCAGACTAATTAAGCAACACAAACCAGTAACGAATCTCAGTACGAGAACAACTTAGCCCTTGAGAGGAACTACAACCGAAACAACGCCTGAAAATTTAAAATGAATGAAAATTATACGTAACCTCTTTTACTGAAGACAAAAATATTACGGCTCTTAACCGAGTCTCAGAACTGGGAGAGGGCCTAACATAATTCAGAGCATATAATTAATTCTGCTCCGGAAATTTACAAAATAAGACAAGACTCCTGGCTAATATAGGTCTTCGATCACTGTTCATTGTTCATTAAAAAATATTGAACAGCGAATCTTTCAGGAAGAGGACTCGCACCCCCACACAACCTTGAAGGGAAATAGACCGAGAGTTAATGAAGATCTGAATACATTTAGCAATTGATTATAAACGAGGAAAAGGCGTTTTGACTCCTGGACTGAGTGACCCACGTGCGGAAGTTCTGTAGAAGCGACTGACGGAATTGGTCGGTGCACAGCTTATTTTTTGATAAAATCTGTAACAGTTCCCACAGCTTGGAAATGAACAACTGCATCCCACAGTGAATGCAGTCATAAATGCTCTCGCGTTTTGAAGATACTGATCAGTCACTCCCGACAATGAGGACAGGTTAATGGTCCCCTGAAATGTCTGCGTTAATATCAGCTACACTGGACAAAATAGATCTCGCATATGTGGTCTGATCCAGCCTTCCTTATTATCCTATATGCTCTGATATAACTCCCTAGTATTTCCTGACCGGGTCATGTTCATGCCCTGAACCTTGTCTTCTGCATACTCGTATGGATTGGGGTGACTCTTCGTGTAGTGCTGTGCTTTATGGTGTTCACTGGCTCATAGGGCTGTTCTTGATGGCCTTCTCTGACTAACCAGCAAAACCAAATTTCATGGATTCATAGAATCATGCAACGAGTGAACGGGTTCTCTGGCCACTGAGTCCGCAAGGATAATCCTTGATCAATCCCAAAATTACACTCGTCCCCCATCAAATCACGTGTACACTGGAGCAAACCGAGACTGTTCAATTAAACAAACAACCCGATAGCTTCTGGTAGGAGGAAATCGGATCGTCATGAAGACACATATGTCGTCATACGGAGAACGTGTAAACCACATACAGACAGCGAAAGAGCTCAAGATCGAATAGAGTTCGCAGGAACCGCCCCTTCCTTCACTGTAAGGCGGTTTTGGAGAGTTATCACTCTTGGGTGTGACTTTATCCGGCTTTATTATATGATATTTTCGAGCTTTCGTGTATCATGGGATCCATTCTTCCCTTTGACTTCCTCGGTCTCTCCTGGATGACTAGATCCTACTCTCCTGGAAAATTTGATCCGTGACTGCTCTGTCACTTGATCCACCAAGTTATTCATTTCGATCCCGCTCTCGTTGTGGTCCAATACTACTCCCTTTCAATTCGCGATCCGATGTTTCCATTTGACCTGAAATGGAGGATACAATATTTTATTCTCTAATACGGCTTTACTTTATACAGGAGATGACCACACACATCTGCTGAATCAGTTCAGGCGTGTGGTCTGATCTGGATCTCTTCCCTCCCTTTACCTGATTGTTTTACTGTAATTTTCGAGCCTTCTAGATGTGTTTTATTTTTGGGCGAGTCAGGAAATGAACTGAAGTCTCTGTCGCAGATTGCTTGTGAGTTAATTCAGTGAGCTCTCTTGAATCCTGCACACAACGAGGGTCATGGTGGTCAGAATTCGTGGTGATGATGATGATTATGATGATGATGATGACGAGTGTGTGTGTGAGAGAGAGAGACAGAGAGAGAGAGTGAGTGGGAGAGAGAGTTACAGAGAGATAGTGAATGAGAGTGAAAGAGAGAGAGAGAGAGAAAGAGAGAGAGCCCGACGTCAAAAATGAATTTTTCAGAGTCTTGAGCGAAGCAGTTCAATTTGTTCGTCCGTATCCACTGAGCCAGAAACGCCCAGACGTTACAAACCTGCAGTTTTCCAGACGAGGTTTGGGGTTATACGCAACTATTGGTCTGTCACTGCTCGTGGGTTCATTCTGACCGCAAACCAATTAAGAAAAAATATCTACCGCCCTCAAAATATGTGATCCCTCAGACCCATGCACTGAGTTCACGCCTGAAAATTCCACCTGCACATGCATTTGGTTCGACTAAATACCACGGTTATTGCCATTGACAATGTTACTCAACAAGGGAACGTTATGCAGTTCCACATTACTTTCCTTGAAGAATCAGTGAACAAAAAATCAAATCAATGAACCTCTCAAACTGAATCCGTTATTTAATCCTTCCCACTAATATGCCGCTCTAACTGTTGCCTGCGTCTAATCTGTGACCGATCAATCCTTTCCTTCCTCCTCCGCTGTCCATCAATATTTTCCTACATGTACAAGGAGAGTTAAACATACATCAGACTGACGGGGTGACTTCAAATGAAGATCAGGCGGGCAAAAAAGCTGGACTCCCGTTATATTCAGACAGTTCCTTGAATATAAATTCTGCCTGCTGACAATTGGCGTTTAAACTCAATTCTGCATCAATGCTCCGTTCTGTCTGTGAACTACACATCCTACATACAACCTGTAGAACAAGCAGTCATTTATCACTTTTATTTGAGTGACATTATTGGGTATACATGATGAATCAGACTGCTTGGCGATAGCATTTGTTTCAAGCTATGAATTATGTCTACTAGTAAACACCTGACTGGATGATGCATGATGATCGGAGTTAGGAAATCGAGTCGACGCTACATTGCAAGGTGAATGCAGCAGCCTTCCTGAACTATCCTGGAGTTCTACGTTTCATGGCGCATGGGTCGATGTGTGTCATGAAGTCATAAGTTGTACGGCACAGAAGCAGGCCTTTCGGTCAAATTCTTCCATGTTGATTAAGATACCTTGCTGTGCTAGTCCCAGTTACCGCTTTTGGCCCATATCCCTCTGTATCTTTCCTATCTATGTGCGTGTCCAACTGTTTTTCTAACCTCTGTAATTATAATCGTCACTACAGGATCCTCTGGTATCTGATTCCATATACTCACCACCGTCTGCGTAAAAGCAATGTCCTCCAGGTCCATTTAAAACATTTCGCGCTTTCTTTAAATCTATGACTTCTAGTTTTATTTTTCACTCCCCTTGGGAAAATACTGTGACCGCCCACCTTGTGTTGATTTCAGTGATAATTTTATAGATCCGTGTAATGTTAAACGTCAGCCTCCTTCACCAGATAGTGCGATGATATCCAGATTCGCTTTTCTACCCAAGTCGTCCAGTCCCAGCAGTATCCTTGGCAATTTTCCTGCACAATTTTCATCTTAATTACATCCGTCCTATGACATAAGGCCAATAACTCCCACAATAATCCGTGCGTCTCACCAGCGTTTGAAATAACAGATACATAACTTGCTAATTCTTGTACCCTATGCCCGAATGATGCAGGCAAACGTTTCATACGTTTTCTGCCCCACTCTGTGTGCATGTGCCGCCAGTTTCTTGGCATTATGGCCTCTCTGTTCTACAGCACCGATGGGTCTGGTCATTCACGGTACATGTTAACTCACTTTCAACCGCTGAGTTGTTCAATCACTGCAATGTTTCGAGGGGTTGTCGGCTCAGTCTCGCCTATTAGTACAGTTGGATATTTCATGTTTGTGATGTGATGTTTACCATGTTACATTTTGGAAAATTCAGAGTGTTATGTTTACAAATAAAGACAGATACTGGTGGAAACAATCCACAGAGTCGGTTGCAAATTCGGAAGTGAAAACTAAATCTGCGAAGGTTGTGAATCGTTCAAAATGTGACTGAATTACTATCAAACGACATGATAACAGGTCTTTCGCCCCACCATGCCACAAGTACCACGCAAAGAAACACACTTGATTCACAGTTTGTCGTATACTTCTCTGTCGTCGTTATTCGAGCGATCTCAGGAATATTTTCTTCTTCACGTTGCGAGAGATTCTACTCGCAACGACCTGTTCAGGCATCGACCTGTTCAGGCATCGCATTCAGGTATCCAACCATAATTTCCGTGAAAATATTGTTCCTTCGATCCGTTCGAAACATGGCACCGTTTACCCTACACCTATGCCCGTTTAGATACGTCAGCCATGAGGAAATATGTCCTCCACTCTGCCCCATCAATCCTCTTCACAAATTGTTGAACATCCAAGACTCCTCCCTCAACCTCTCTGCTTGAAGTAAAACAAACAGCGTATTCAACACAATATCCTGTTGATTCTTTTCTCCATCCATCCAAGTACTCACCTGGAGGGTCGCGAGCAGAACTGTGAACAACAATCGAGCTGCGGCCTAACCAATGTTTCATAATTTTGGATCACAGACTCCCTGCGCTTAGGTTCCAGGTCCCGTCTAATGGTGTCATGTTTTCCGACACTGCGGACTTAAAGGGTCCTTGAATTTCATACAACGTTATTTTGTTCCTCAGTTCTTCCTGGGCCCTTACCACTTATGGGGCATATCTTACTCTTGTTAGTCCTCGTGAAGTACGTAAGGACGAGCTCATCAGAATCGAATCCCATTTTCCATTGTCAGGCCCGTCGTACCAACATATCAATATGACATTTAGCTTTAGCTCTCCTCTGCACGACCATCACATTTCGTTTCATCCGATAAACTTTCTTACCATGCGTGCTACAATTGCATGGGACTCGTTCACGTCTCGGCAATGAGCGCAATGGTGCACTGTCCATCAAGGGCTCAATAATACAGTAAACATCTCCAGTTGTTTCTGTCTCCTGTTACTCGGTCTATTTATGGATCCAATTAGTTGTGAACTCCAATTGACTGTTTCAAAACCTTATTAAATTCCAAATATACAACATCAATCACAGTGCACCCTGAATAAATTGGATGACTCCTCGAAAAACTTGATTAGATTCATCGGAAAGTATCTGAAGAACAAAGCCGTTTCAACGTCCGAGATCACAAGCTGTCTTTCCAAATTCAAATAAACTATCCCTCAGATTGTTTTACTGAACTGTCCAGCATACCTATCGCAGATAGTGGCACAGGCGTTAAGACAAACCCAAATCAAGTTCATTGTCAACAGGTATTGTGTGGGACAGATTCAATGGAACACTTGCTTGCAGTGGAATCACAGACAACTAATTACAGACAACATAAGGAATATGAATTAAGCTTCCATTATAGAAGAGAATTAAAAAGATCTGTGCAAAAGGAAGACATTATTCCAAAAACAAGACATACGGGCTAATCTCTGATGCTCTTTTAGAGACATGAAAACATAGACAATCTTATTATTATTATTATTATTATTAGTTTATTATTGTCACTTGTACCGAGGTACAATGAAAATCTTGTCTTACAAACCGATCGTACATGTCAGTTCATTACACAGTGAAGTTGCTTTGGGTTAGTTCAGAGTGCATTGATGTGGTACAGGTTAAAATAATAACAGTAGATTGTTATAACTACGAGAAAGTGCAGTGCAATAAGGTGCATGGTCACCACAAGGTAGATCGTGAGGTCATAGACCATCCCATCGTATAAGGTAACTGTTCAATAGTCTTATCACAGTGGGACCTTAAGTCTGGTGGTACGTGCCCTCAGGCTCCTGTATATTCTACCCGATGGAAGAGGGGAGAAGAAAGAATATCCTGGGTGAATGGGGTCTTTGATTATGCTGGCTGCTACAACAAGACAACGAGAGGTAAAGACAGAATCCAAGCAGGGGAGGTTGGAGTCCGTGATGCGTGGGCTGTGTCCACTACTCTTTGCAGCTCCTTGCGGTCTTGCGCAGAGCACTTGCCGTACCAAGCCGTGATACATCCAGACAGGATGCTTTCTGTGGTGCATCGGTAAAAGTTGATGAGAGTCAAAGGGGGGCAAACCAAATTTCTTTAACCTCCTGAGGAAGTAGAGGCGCTGGTGAGCTTTATTGGCCGAGGTATCTATGTGATTTGACCAGAACAGGCTGTTGGTCATGTTCACTCCCAGGAACTTGAAGCTGTCAAACCTCTCGACCATTGATGTAGACAGGTGCATATACACCACACCCTTTCCTGAAGTCAATGACCATCTCTTTTGTTTTGTTGATATTGAGGGAAAGGTTGTTGTCATGACACCATTCAACTAAGCTCTCTGTACTCCGACTCATCGCTGTTTGAGATACGGCCCGCAACGGTGATATCATCGGCAAACTTTTAGATGGAGTTAGAGCAGAATCTGGCCACACAATTATGAATGTATAGGAAGTAGAGTAGAGGACGCAGCCCTGTGGGGCACCAGTGTTGAGAATAATCGTACCGGAGGTATTGCTGCCTATCCTCACTGATTGTGGTCAGTTAATTAGAACGGTCGGGATCCAGTTACAGAGGGAGGTGTTGAATTCGAGGTCTCGAAGTTTGGTGACAAGCTTACTTGGAATTATTGAATTGAAAGTAGAGCTGTAGTCAATAAACAGTAGTCTAACGTATGTGTCTTTACCGTCGAGATGCTCCAGAGATGAGTGTAGCGCCAGGTAGATGGCATCTTCTATGGACCTGTTTCGCCGATAGGCGAATTGCAATGGGTCCAAGTTTTCTGGTAGGCTGGAGTTCATTCGTGACATGACCAAACACTCAAAGCACTTCATGATGGTGTATGTCAGAGCCACTGGTCGGTAGTTATTGAGGCATGTTACCTGGCATTTCTTTGCTTCCGGGATGATGGTAGTCTTCTTTAAACAGGAGGGAACTTGATATTGAAACAGTGAGAGGGTGAATGTCCGCAAATACTTCAGCCAGCTGATCAGCACAAGATATGAGCCCACGGCCCGGGACACCATCTGGACCAAGTGCATTCCTCGTGTTCACTTTCCAGAAGACTGATCTTACGTCCTCCACTGTGATCACAGGTTCAGCTACGTTGGTGGCTGTCAGGGTGGATGATGACCATCCACTTCCATTTTGTACAAAACGCGCATGGAAGTCGTTACGTTCATCAGTAAGGGATGCGATGTTGTTAGCTATGCAGACCGACTTCGTCTTGTAAACTGTTATGGCATCTAAGCCCTGCCATAGCTGGCGGCTGGTCAGGGATTCTATCTTGAGTTGGTATTGCATCTTGGCATCTGTGATAGCTTCTCGAAGGTCATACCTCGATTTCTTGTAGAGATCAGGATGACTAGATTTGTGCGAAGCAGTCCTCTCATTCAGTAAGGAGTGGATCTTCCGGTTCATTCATGGTATATTTGGGAACATGTGCATTGTGTTCTTTGGTACGGAGTTCTCTGCACACTTGCTGATAAAGTCTGTGATGGTGGTGGCATACTCATCAAGGCTGGCAGCTGAGTCTTTGAACATTGCCCAGCACAACAACCTGCAGCAAAATTCAGGCGCTTCGCTCCACAAAGGTATGACGAATATGTCCCTACCTGAGAAATTACTAGGCTTACCCATAGCTCTCTGTATTTCCAAGCTCCATGTCGCTATCCAGAAGTACCTTAAAAGACCCTATCGTATCGGTCTCCTCCATCGTTGCTAGCAGCCCATTCCACGCATTCATGTTTCTCTGAGTAAAACAAAACTTACCCCTGATATCATCTGTATATCTACTCCCCAGCACCTGAAAACTGTGTTCTTTTCCGGCAGCCGTTTCAGCCCTGGGAAAAAAAAGCCTCTGACTATCCACACGATCAATGCCTCTCATCATCTTATACATCATCTATCAGGTCACCCCTCATATTTCGTCTCTCAAAGGAGAAAAGGCCGAGTTCACTCAACCTAATTTCATAAGGCATTCTCCACAATCCTAATAAATATCCTCTGCACCCTTTCTATGGCTTCAACATCCTTTCCGTAGTGAAGGGACCAGAACTAAGCATAGTACTCCAAATGGGGTCTGACCAGGATCCTATGCAGCTACAACCTTACCTCTCGGCTACTAAATTTAATTCATGATTGCTGAAGGACAATATAGCGGATGCCTTCTTAACTACAGAGTCAAAAACTGCAGCTGCTTTGAGCGTCCTATGGACTCGGACCCCAAAATGCCTCTGATCCTCCACATTGCCAAGAGTCTTACCGTTAATACTATATTCTGCCACCATATTTGTCCTCCCAAAATGAACCACTTCACACTTAACTGGGTTGAAAGCCATCTGCTACTTCTCAGCCCAGTTTTGCATTCTATATTTGTCCCGCTCTAACCTCTGACAGCCCTCCACACGATCCACCACACCTTCAACCTCAGTGTCAACAGAAAACTTATGTGCCATCCCTTTACTTCCTCACCCAGGTCGTTAATGAAAATCACAAAGAATAAGGGTTCCAGAACAGATCACTAAGGTACAAGACTGGTCACCGACCTCCATGCAGAATAGGACCCGGCAACAACCAATGTTTGCCTTCTGTGGTCAGTCAGTTCTGGATCCACAAAGCAATGGCCCCTTGGATGGCGTGCCTCCTTACTTTCTGAATAAGCCTCATCTTATCAACGCCCTCCTGAAATCCATATACACGACATCTACTGGTCTTCCTTGATCAATGTGTTTCGTCACATCCTCAAGAAAGTTAATCAGGCTCGTAAGGCAAGAAGTGCCCTTGACAAAGTCATGCTGACTATTCCTCATCATATTATACCTCATCAAATGTTTATGTCCTGCCGTTCAGGATCTTCACAATCATCTTATCAACCACTGAAGTAATATTCACTGATCTATAATATCCTGGGCCATTTCTACTTCCCTTAATAAGGGACCAACATTCGGCACAGCTTCGTGAGCCGAAGGGCCTGAATTGTGCGTAGCTTTTCTATTCGCAACCCTACAATCCTCCGGAAACTCTCCAGTCCCTATTGATGACGCAAGGATCATCGCCAGGTGCTCCGCAATCTTGTCCGTTGCCTCTCACAGTAGCCTGGTGTACATCTCATCTGATCCCGGCGACTTTTCGAACGTACTACTTTTCAAAAGCTACAGCACATCCTCTTCCTTAATATCTACATGCCCAAGTTTTTCAGCCTGCTCAAAGTCCTCACTAAATCACCAAGATCTTTTTTTTCCATAGTGAATACTGATGTAAAGTATTCATTAAGCACTTCTGGTATTTCTTCCGGATCCATACACACTTTCCCATTGTTACACTTGATAGGTCCTATTCCGTCGCGTCTTATCCCTCTTGGTCTTCACATGCTTTAAAATACCTTGGGTTTTTCCTTAATGCTGTTCAGCAAGGCCTTCTCTTGTCCCCTTCTGGCTCTCCTAATTTCCTCCTTAAGCTCTTTCCTGTTAGCCTTATACTCTTCCAGATCTCTAACAGTACCTCGCCCTCTGAACCTTCTGTATGTTTTTATTTTACACCAGATTTATTACAGCCTTTCTGTACACCACGGTTCATGTATCCTATCGTAACTCCCTGTCTCATTGGAACATACCTATGCAGAACTCCACACAAATATCCCCTGAACATTTTCCACATTACTTCCTGACTTTTCCCTGAGAACATCTGTTCCCAATTTTACTTTCAGTTTCCTGCCCGAGAGCCTCATAATTCCTCTTACTCCAAATAAACGCCTTTCTAATCTGTCTGCCCCAATCTCTCTTCAAAACTACAAATCCAAAATGCTCCCCACTGTGAGATCTGACACCCAACCAGGTTCATTTCCCAATACCAAATCAAGCACTGTCTATTCGCTTGTAGGCTTGTGTCTATATTGCGTTAAGGAACCTTCCTGAACACGCTTCACAAACGCCACCCCATCTGAATCCCTTGCTCATAAAAGGTGATGAGACAATATCAGAAGGCAAATTTTGATTCCAGGCATCAAGATGTGACTGGGCACTGGGGCTGCCCTAAATGAGGAATCGAGGTTACAGTCTGATGAGCCGCAGTCATGCTGAGTGGCGAAACAGTGCAGAAGGGTCACCTTGGTCTGAGGCGATTAACACAAACGAATTCCATATTTAAATTGGGCAGCCGGAATTCTTGGCATTTGGGATTGCCTTGCTGAATGACGCAGAATGAAGAAGTTCAGGAACAAAACAATCTGAGGTGCAGAAATGGGACTCATGGCATTTGAAACATCCTGGAAGAATGGAAGAATGTCGCTCCCAATTTGCATCCCTCAATGTCATCAGAGCGTCCAATCTTTGGAGTGTAGCAATCAATTGCCAAAATGAAGCACAATCTCGCATAGCGGATTCCACGTAGCTGACTTAATCGATCTGTTAATAACTTGAAAACTTCTATTTTTAAGACTGTTGAAACCTCACCGTCCCGGTGGAGATGGACATTTGTATAAAAAATCTAGGAATGATTTGCCTTCAAGTTTTATTCACGAAGATTACCAAGAGGACAAAGAGATACAGAAACTGTCAGAGAAAATGCTGAACGGGTATTACAGTGTCGAGAAAATATCGTACGTGATCATTGCAGTTATTGGAGTTCCTGGTAACCGAACAGAGCATTTAAAATCTTGCATGTCGGTGTGTTCAACGGCATTGATTGTTTTTGAACATCTTACAAGCTTCCCTCCAGATTATTGTTTTGTTCAAAGTACGTGGTACACGCGATCCAATGCCTGCATTTTTTATCATCATCCGGCACCCAAATATACTCTTGTTTTCCTTATTCCTACTCACGTTATCCTCTATAATGCTGCAATTTTCTTTCACGTATCCTTACGCAATGCTAATAACAGGTCACTCTCCATAAAGGTTTGACTCAGGGCGCTTTACATTGTGACGTTCACTGTTTCTGAGTAATTGTTCGGAGTGAGCACATGGTCCTGAGGATACCTCTCACTATGGAGGCTGTCATAGTCCGATACTACTGCCAGTTGGCAATAATTGGATCATATCACTGGAAGCAATGAATGGGGGTCTACTGGCGTGTTATATTATCAAATTGAACTTCCTGTGGAAATTATCAATTAACCGAGACCCCTCCTTCCCGCTGAAATCCTCCACGGCCCCATCAGATTCTGAGTTTCCAGCGCCCTGGGTGAAAACATTAAGTGTGAGAAACCAGCTCCATCCATGTGAACAGGATAAGGTACTAAATGACCCATTCCACCGATTGTGGTGGATGGCTGCTCCGTTCTTCTCCGCCGTCTACCTCACCCATCTCCTTATTGTTTTCTTCCTTGAAATAGTCAGTTTAATAAGTTATAGAGCCGTGCCGGGAATTGTTAAATTGGCAGCTACATACTGAAGGAACACTCCGGACTCTTAGCTGTTCATCGACAGAACAGGAAAATATGTGCTGTTATGACCAATGTCTTCCGTTCCCTTTCTGCAGTAAATATCCTGGCGATCCTGATCCTGTGCCGAAAAAAGTGCGGTCTCTCCACCTGCACCACTCGCTACCTGGTGGCCATGGCAGTCACGGGTCTACTGGTCATTGTTATTGTCGTCATTTTGTATCGGATCAAATATCATTATTTCCCAGTGAGTTTCTTGGACGTCACCCCTTTATGTAATATTATCTATGCACTAACTTATGCAGCAGTAAATTGTTCTGTCTGGTTCACGGTCGCATTCACATTTGATCGTTTCGTCGCCATTTGTTGCCAAAACCTGAAAGCAACATATTGCACCGGGAAAACTGCGGCCTTGGTTCTGACAATAACAGACGCACTGCTCTGTCTGAAAAATGTCCCCTTCTACTTCGCATATAAACCAATAAGGATAATCGATGATGTCCAGTGGCTCTCTGTATTGAGGGACAGTTATTACACTGACCCCGCCTGGGTAGGATTTGACTGGTTCAGTAAGGTTACTCATGCGTTGATTCCTTTCGCTGTAATTCTGCTGATAAACGCTATGACAGTCAGGCACATTTTAGTAGCCAGTCGCGTCCGTAAGGGGCTGACGGGTCAAAGCAACAGGGAGAATCGCAGTGACCCGGAGATGGAGAGCAGGAGGAGGTCAGTGGTTTTGCTCTTCAGCCTGTCCGGCAGTTTCATCCTCTTGTGTATGACAAATGTTCTACACTTCGTCTATTATCAGATCAAAGGAACAGGAATTAATTGGAGTGATTCTGAAACTATCTTTTCCGAACTCGGGTATTTGTTGCATAATTTCAGCTGCTGCACGAACACATTTATTTACGCAGTAACACAGTCCAAATTTAGGGAACAGCTGAAGAGCATGGTGAAGCATCCAGTCACCTCAGTGCTTCTGTTTGTGAATAAATCCGCGCCCTGAGCGCAACGCAAAGGCGGCCGCAATGTCTCCAGTCCCGGATTCAACTCCTGACTTTCAGCAGCTGATCTTCCAAGAGCCATTTCCAGGCGGATTCCGGTCCCATCGATGACCAGTTCCTTGACTGCTTACAAATCACAGCAGTCGCTCACATCCCAAAGTGTTCCAACCGATCGTAAAGATACGCTCGAGTCGGCCAGCCAGGGAACACCGATATGATCCTTTCTATCGCCAGGACCAGAAGCCCACGGTGTAGACCCCACTTCACTCAATCTATGCCAAAAACTCCTTCCTGAGCCCATGCAATTCGGCCCTCGCAAATGGGATCAACAGAGACATTTTGTTTCACTGAGGAAATGAAACTGTGAACTTCTGTACTAGAGAAGGCAGTGGAGGGCTATTCATTAAAAATATTCAACAGTTTGTAGCTATCTTATTAATGCCAAACAATAACGGGATATGACGAAAGGACAGGAAAGAATCAAGTGGATGATTAGCCATTGTCGCATTCACTTATGAAGCAGCCCTAAATGGTCAACTGATTTTAACCGCGAACATTCCTGGAGTCACAGATACTCACAGTAATACGTGATCTCTGGTTCAAGTGGTGCAATCGAGTTCTTTTCAAAAGCCGACGAGAAATGGACCGTGATTTGTCAAGTCCAGTAAGTCACGGCCAGAAAGTGGATTCACTGTGATTAATTACTGGATAAAAGTAAAAGGTAAGCAAACAATTCATCCATTATCAACACCCGCCCACGTAATATCTTCTCAAGAGAGCTACATGCCTGAGTTCTGGTAAAACATTTCACCATGTCCAACGAAATGAAAGGGCGTCGGTCTCAGCGATCCCGTTTGTTCAATCGTCTTTGTTTTCGGTTCATTAAATGTAACTGCAGCAAGAACGATCAAACATATTTAAAAAATGAACCCATACCATAGAACTATAGAACAATACAGCACAATACAGGCCCTTCGGCCCACCGTGTTGTGCCGCCATCAAACTACACCTCCCAACATCTAACCCTTTCCTCCCGCATATCCCTCTATCCCACACTCCTCCATATGCCTATCAAACAACCTCTTGAACCTGTCCATCCTATCCGCCTCCACCACCATCCCAGGCAGGGCACTCCATGCACCTATCACTCTCTGGGTGAAAAAGCTCCCTCTGACAGACCCCGTGAACTCGCCCCCCCATTATTTTATATCCATGCCTTCTTGTCTTGAGCATTGCTGCCCTGGGAAAGAGGCGCTGGCTATCTGCTCTATCTATCCCTCTCAACATTTTATACACCTCTATCATGTCTCCCCTCATCCTTCTCCTCTCCAGTGAGCAAAGCTCTAGCACCTTAAGCCTCTCCTCGTATTCCATTCACTCTAATCCAGGCAACATCCTGGTAAATCTCCTTTGCACCCCTTCTAATGCTTCCACGTCCTTCCTATAATGCGGTGACCAGAACTGAACACAGTACTCTCGGTGTGGTCTAACCAGAGTTTTGTACAGCAGCATCATCCGCGGATACCACTGATCACAGGAGACAAAGACACTGCAATCAGGTGCAATCTGGAGCAACAGACAAAAAGCTGGAGGAACCTAAAGGGTCAGGCAACATTTATGGAGCGAAAATGACTGTAAAAACTTACTGGTCGAAACCCTGCATCTGGGTTTCTACCCGAAACAATATAAAAAGGTGAGAGGGGTGGATGTAGATACAGAGCTGACAAGTGATAGGTGAGTAGGAATGGCATGAAAATGGCGGAGTAAAGAATGACAATAGCGACAGAGGCTGGGAGGTGATGTGCGGAGGGAACAAAATGCAGATAAGTTAATTTGATCGGAAAGAAAAGGTGGAGCAATGGACCAAATGAAGTATGCGAGTGGGAAGATGGGAACATCGAGGAGAGCGAATCCTTGGGAGGAATGTGTGGGTGATGGGCAGTTGGACAAGGGTAAATAAACAAGGTGATGGTGGCTGAAGTTGGAAGTGTGTGGGAGAAACTTGGTAGATGAAGAGGAGAAAGGGACAGAGGGGTAGTACGTGGAGAATCTAATATTTAAGCCGTCGGGTTGCAATTTTCCCAGCCGGAATATGAGGTGCTCTCTTGCGTATTGCGTTGGCACTGGAGGGAGCCGAGAACAGACATGCTGCAGTAGGTATGGAGAGGGTAATTAATATGACTTGCAAAAGAGAGATTCAGAAAACGAATGCTGACGTAATAGACGATGGTTGTGAATGTGGAGACGGCTGCTGGAGGGTGGTATGCATAAACACAAGAACTACCAGTTATTGAACCTGATATTCTTGTGGTTTACCGAGATTCGAAAATAACCAGGAGACGCAGAAGTTTCCTCAAGAAGGTAAACTTTTATTTGCAAACAAAAGCTGTGACAGTCAGACAGCCATCCATCAATAACCCTCTGTTTACTGCTCTCTCTGACTGCACACGAGCACAGCTCGGGGGCCTTTCTTATACCTTTTTTCATAGCTCAATTACACTTTCGCAATTCATCATGTTCTCTCTTATCTTCACAATTCCATCCTTTAACCATTTGCCCAGTTTTTTAACTATTTGCTCATCCTGACATAGGTGTTTTCCTGGCTTAATGAGGGTGCCCCAATTATTTATGAGCATTGGAGTACTAAACTACATCACTCATCAGCTACAGACAATACTACGCTTATTAGTTACAAGGCCATCAGTAATAAAATATTAAAATGTACCACGATTGTTTATGTGTCCTGAGACATGCTAGCGCCAAAATTTCTTTTTTATCAAAACCTTCAGCTACAGAACTACTGTAAAATCATTAGTCGCACTGGCCCTAACAGCTATTAGCTGCACAATAAATCAACAGTGTCTTCCGACAATGTTCTGACTACCTGCTTAATGACCTACATGCTCCCGCACTAAGAGTTTCCTGCACTCGGGCTAGAGCAAAAGAGGCCCAGCGGCCATCTTAAGAAGGCCAGCAGTCATCTTATGGACACCGGCAGCCATCTTAAAAACAGAGCAGACTATGAATAAATAAGTGTACAGTCTCTATTTTCTGTATTCTGTAAAAGCAAGGCTGGTGATAATGGAGTCATCGGGGAAAAGGTGAATGGTAGATGGAATCAGGACCAAATTGGAGACGGTGTCTGTCCATGTGTAGACTGGGTAGGTAGTAGGTAGATATAACCAGGCGGTTGAGGGGACGAAGGGACAATCAGAAGGAGTGTGGAGTAGACGACCGGAGGCGATGGTTCCATGATATACAATGTGTACACTATTGGGTGGTAAACGACTCAGGCGGAATGTAAGGTGTTGTTCCTATACCTCGCATTGGGCATCACCCTGGCAGTGGAAAAGCTGAGTAAGGACAAATCGGTTTAGGTATGGGAAGAGGAATTGTATCATCGTCTTGCAACATGGAAACAGGCCTTCAGCACAACTCGTCCACGCCGACTGTGTTGCCCAGGGAGAAATTCCCACTTTCCACGTCTGGCCCATAGCCCTCGAAATCCTCTAGCATCCACCATAAACCTCTTTTATCCATTCATTTATTCAGATAACTTTCAAATGTCGCAAAGGTTCCCGCTTCATTCACCATTTGCAGCAGCTCATTCCAAATACGCATCACTCTCCGTGAAGAAGCTGCCACCGGCGTCCCTTTTAAATCTTTCTCCTCTGATCAATCCCTTATTGATATTGGCATTGGTATTGGTATTAGTTTATCATTGTCATTTTTATCGAGGTACTGTGAAAATCTTGTCTTAAAACCCACTTGTTTTTAGAACCCACTGCCTGTAAAAGGAACATTGTACTCTCTACGTTGTCAAGGAACCGCATCATCTTATGCACATCTACCATTCCAATCTCCTATGATCCATGGAATAAAGTCCTAGTCGAAGCAACCTCTCTTTCCAACTTAGGCGCCCAAGTCCAGGCACCATCCTGGTCAATCTTGTCTGGACAATCTCTAATTAAATTACATCTTTAATATAACAGGCTGACCAAAACTGTGTACAACACTCCAAGAGAGGCCTCGCCAACGTGTTGTACAACTGCAACAAAACATTGAAATAACACGCAAATGGAGCTCGGAATTGCCATTCCGGACAGAGAACAGGTGCTCTGCAAAATACTTATCCATTCTGCTCTTGGTCTCGCCAGTGTAGAAGAATCCACATCTGGAGCACCGAATGCATTAAAACCAGGCTGGTGGAATTGCACTTACACGTTTTTCTCACTTGGATGGGGTGTTTAGGTCCCTAGATGGTTGTGAAGGATGAGGTGCAAAAATAGTTCATGTTACACATTCTGCCATTGTAGGGGAAATTCACAGCACAGGCAGGGATGGACAGAGCTGTGAGTTATAGATCAAGTGGTCCCTGCAGAAGGCGGAAGGAGTGAGAGAATATGTGATAAGTGATGGGATCCCGTTGAAAGATCCACGTGCACATCCTCCAACATCGTCTGCTGCACTTGGTGCTCCCGATGTGGTTTCCCCTGCACCTGCGAGACCAAAAGCGCAGACCAGCCGGCAGATTTGTAATGTACCGGTGTTCTGTCTGAAATGGCTATCCTGAGCTCACAGTTGCAGTCCATTTCATTTCAGTTTCCCATTCCCACACCGACCTGTTCGTCCTCTGCCACGCTGAGACCAACGCAAACAAAAGGAACAGCTGCTCAAATCCGCCTGGGTTGTCCTCAACGTAAGGGTATCAACATTGAAATGTCCCCTTTCAGATAATCCTCACCTGGTTGGTGACAGCCACTACCACCCCCACCACCATTGCTCTGCTTCCGATCCTCCTCCGGTGCTCATATTTTATCCCCTTTCCAACCCATCTCCCAGCGGTCATCGTCAATTTTGGCTCTCCTCCCACTCCTAGTTCCACCTATCTATCACCCACACATTAGACCCCTCGACTCAGTCCTTCCCCCATCTGATTGTGGTTCCAGCTGCCCCTCATCACTCCCAATAGAACCTTCATGACTTATAAGGTACTAGCTCCGTTAGCCTTTGTTTTCCAGATTATGACCATCACAGCTCTTTCTATATCCAGTCTCCCATCTGACTCCACCTGCCTTTTTCCTTTTTTTAACCTGCTTACAACTATCATCCTCCTACCTCTGTAACTCAGCACCACAATTCCTTCTTACGCATCGTGCTCAAACTGCGGGTCATCCTTTAGCCCTCCTCCGTCCAGCATTCACCTTCTGAACCCTGTCTCATTCTTGTCTTCTTTATACACGCTTTCTTCCGCTAAATTCTTAGTTATGATTCAAGGTTTTTACCTAAAACGTCGACAATTCCTTGTCCCCACAGATGCTGTTCGGTCAGCTATGTTCCTCCAGCAGATTTTTTGTGCACCATATTTATTTTTACCCTCTCCATGGGTCAGTGACTCATCTTAATGAAAAACAAATCTGGGCATTGTCAGTGATATCTGCGGGCGGAAAAGAGAACGGACGGAGACATGCATTGACCCATTTTCGTTAAACTGACATTCTGACAATTAGAGATACAGTGTTGACTCAGTTTGAAATGGTCACTGAAATATAAAATGAAGTTGCTTAAGTTTGAACTGCTGAGTAAATTTGCGAAACTGTTGGTAAAACATTGGAGGACAGATGTTATATTGAGCTTTAAAAATATTTTAGCTGTGAGGAAGAATGTCAAGGTGCAGCAATGGGTACAGCTGAGTTGTTAAATAATTTCAGGGCTCTAAAAAAACACTCAGGGTCTTACTTTTTTTCCGGATAGAATAAACTTGCGATTCTTGCAGAAGCCAAATAAAACCACAGACACGGTAATTCAGTCTATCACTGTGATTACAAGTGTCATCACCGAATTTCCAGGTCCTGTATCACAAAGAGTCGAAAAATAATGCCATTCGACATTTTTCTGCACTCTTGAGATGTCCTTTGAAATTCGACGTGATCACGCCATAAATGAAGGAGCTTGTGCAGCAAGATAATATGGACAATTGCTTCGATCAGCCCGAAGCATTGGGGAACGGTGTGACCGTTGGGATTCATCCCTGGGATGGAAGAATAAAAATATCCCAGAATGCCCACCGTCCACAGGAGAATGAATTTCCCTGAAATGGCAAAAGTAATAATTATCAACTGTCTTCTGCTCCACATCTCTGAGTCAACGCTGCACCGAACATTCAGCCTATTGCGGGCTTTACTAACCATTAAGTTTTGCCTGACCTTCAGCCATTCTGTTACATTTTTCTTAAGCAAAATGAAGCAAAGAGGTTAACATTTCAACAAATAAACAGGTTCAGTAAAATATAGCTGGGGTTGTTAAAGCACCTTCACGGTACAACACCGACTATCGCCAACAGTTGGAGTGTAAAATGCCAAACAATATTCTTCCAGTCGAAGGTAACGGCTTTTGTTGTCAGTACAACAGCCGCAGATTTTCTGGTGCAACAGTTTGTTTTCAGCCTCTGGCAACGGACAGCGTTAAATCTATCAGTGGTGCGACATAGTGCAGATGTCCAGAACACTCTTCTGGAAATTGTAAACGTTATTGCGGTACAGCATAACGTCAGTTATATGAAGCAGTCGAACCGTCATTGTCATGAACACCAGGCAGCGAGTGCTGCACAGAGAAGACGCACATGACCCGTGACAAGTTCGCAAACGTCAATAGTTTCAATGTTAAAATAGAAGAGAAAGACAAGAGACCAGAGATGACGCAGAAATTCTGGTAAAATATTAATCATAAACGCATTAATTCGTCCTATCAATGATGGAGATAACGGGGTCCATTTAGTAAATAATTATTTAACGTGATCAATTAAAGGTAGCAAGTTAACTTTAAACAGGTCCTTCTGCTTCTTGGTAATTTCAACACTCAAATACATAAAATGGTCTGTTACTAATCTAAATAGTAATTGCCTATAAATTGTGGGTTGCATATTTAATGAAAGAGTACACTCTTATTACGATTTAATCTATAACCAGAAAAAAGCACTAAACTGAGCAACAGTGATAGTACTGCAGGGATGGATTTCTCCGAGTTCGAAATATAAAGCAACAAGTCATCTGCATGTGGAGAAACCTGATGAATCCCCTGTCCACGAGTAATACCAAATATGTTAACAGAATCCCGAAGGACAATTGCCAAAGTTTCCAAAGCGAAATCAAATAGTAAAGGACCCTGTCTAGTACCTCGAAAAGTCCTGAACAGAGGGAATCCCTGATTATTACTAAGTATTGAAGCCATAGGTGTGTGATAAATCAATTTGATCGCAGATATAAAATTGGGACTAAAATTTCTCAAGTGTATCAAATAAATATTCACATTCTACTCCATCAAATGCCTTTTCAGCATCCAATGATATAACACATTCTGGAATTGTTGAGGGGGGATATATATAAAATTCATTAACCTCCTAATGTTAAAATACAAATAAAGGTTCTGGATGAATCGCGTTTGGTCATCAGAGATAATTCTTGGAAGAAGCTTTGCCATTCTAGAAGCCAATATTTTGGAAAATATTTTGTAATCCGCTTTTAATAAGGAAATGGGTCTATAAAATCCACATTCATGGGATCTTCATTCTTTTTAAGAATTAAAGAGATAGTTGTTCCATAAAATGATTGGGGTAGTTTACCCACTGATACCCACTGATCTTTAAAATAATTCCAAACCAGGGAGAAAGAAGATCAGAAAAGGATTTAAATATCGGCTGTAAACCCATCAGGACCGGATGTTTTACAAATTGCTTCCTTTATTTCTTCCTCCGAAATGGGTGCATCTAATATTGAACGTTCATTGCATGATAATTCATGCATGAATGTAGAATCCTCAGGGAATTTTGATTGTTATAAACAAGTATAAAATTCTTGAAAACGTTTATTAATTTGTTCATGGTCTACTGTATGGTTAGCATTTGGTTTACGAATGTTAATACTTTGACGTTTAGTTGAAGTGATTGGCAATCAAACTACCAGATTTGTCACCACGTATATAAAACTGACTTCTAGTTTTAAGAAACTGATTTTCAATTGGAGATGTTACTAGTAAACTATGTTGTAATTGAAGTTCTGTTCTCTTTATATAAAGCTCCAAATTGGGAGCATCAGAATTTTTTTTATCCATTTCTTTAACCTTATCACCATTTATACCTATTCAATTCGGGGAAATGCATTTAGGGGCCTAGGGGTATTGTTGCAGCTGTATAGGTCCCTGGTTATACCCCACTTGGAGTATTGTGCTCAGTTCTGGTCGACTCACTTCAGGAAAGATGTGGAAGCCATAGTGAGGGTGCAGAAGAGATTTACAAGGATGCTGTCTGGAATGCGGAGCATGTCTTATGAAAGCAGATTGAGTTAACTCGGCCTTTTCTCCTTGGAGAGACGGAGGATGATGGGGACCTGATAGAGGTGTATATGATGAGAGGTATTGAGATAGGGGAGATTTTCAACAACTCTTTTGCGTCAGTATTTACTCAGGAAACAGGAATAATGGATATGGATGGAAGGAAAACAAACAATAGAACCATGGAACGTACAGATATTGAAAAGGAAGAGGCTCTTGCTGCCTTCCAGCGAATAAATGTAGATAAATCCCCTGGGTCAGATAAGATATTTCCTCGGATATTGAGGAGGACTAGTGTAGAAATTGCAGGGCCCCTGGCAGGTATATTTAAAATGTCCTTAGCCACTGGTTCGGTGCCGGAGAACTGGCACATTGTTGTTCCGTTGTTTACAAAAGGACCTAAAAGTAAACTAGGTAATTACAGGCCGGTAAGTCTGACATCAATAGTGGGTAAATTATTGGAAGGTGTTCTGAGAGATCGGATATACAAGTATTTGGACAACAAAGGGCTGATTAAGGATAGTCAGCATGTCTTTGTGCGTTGTAGATCGTGTTTAACGAATCTTGTAGAGTTT
>JARFYF010052260.1:0-14690 GCA_030265395.1 Rhina ancylostomus | reverse complement strand
CACACACACACACACACACACACACACACACACACACACACACACACACACACACACACACACAATCTTAAAGGGAAATTCACTAATTTTAACCTAGTCCGTAACACCTCCCACCTCAAAAGATTTTTTCCCAAAAGAATTCAACTGCGCATACAGTTAGTAATGTTAATAATTAAATACAGAATATCAGATTAGTACAGATAAATGTTTCCCATTTAACATCCGGAAAGACAATCAGTAATTACATTATCTTGACCTCTAATGTGAGTTATCATGAGGGCAAATTCTTCCAAAATTAAACTCTAGTTAAACAGCCATATGTTATTGTTTTTCACTCGGCTCTGAAACTCCAGTGGGTTATGATCTGTATACACAGTCATTGGTTTCTAAGCGGTGCAAACATATATACTGAAATGTTGCAATGCTAAAACAAATGACTGTAATTCTTTTCCCATGGTGGAATAATTATTTTGAAGCTCATTAATTTTTTTTGAAACGTGAACTGGAGGATGGTCAATATCATCAGGGTCGCCCTTCTGCAACAGCACATCTCCTGCAGCTTCATCACTGGTATCTACAGCTAATGAAAATGACATTTCAAAGTCAGGTGATTTGAGTACAGGATAGTAGCACAAGATGGCTTTCAGCTTCTCAAATGCTTCTTGATGAGGATCTGTCTAAACAAACCACTCCCTTCTTCAGAAGATTAGTTAGGGGAAGAACAATATCAGCAATTCTTTTACGTTATTTGCCATAATATACAACTTTTCCAAATTTTTATCTAGCAGTCCTCGTACCTGTGGGAACGGAGAACTCAGATATTGCCTGAACTTTTGCCTGAACAGGAGCTAAATTGCCTTGACCTAAAACATAACCAAGATACATCACGGTGGCATGGCCAAATTCACTTTCAGGCAAGTTAACTGTGAGGTTGGCTTCGGAAAGTCTTTCAAGCAACATTTCTAAAGCAGATATATGATCCTCCCATGTATCATTGCCTGTCACTAAGTCGACAATGTTTGCATCTGTATGTTTTAACCCACGAATCACCGAATTAATTATTCTTTGAAATGTTGCCGGAGCATTTTTCATTCCAAATAGCAAAACATTATAATCATACAATCCAGAAGGAATTACAATGGCAGAAATCTCCCTTCCTCTATCTGTTAATGGAACATGCCAGTACCCTTTTAATAGGTCTGTCTTTTAGTCAACAAGTTTACTCTTTTCCACATTCATTCGATATGTGTGTAGTTTGATTGGTTTTAAATACCTAACATCAACATCATGAGTAATTATCGACGTTCTGTTTGGAACATCTTGGAACAGATTTTTGAATTTAAAAATTAATTGTCTCATCTGTTGTTTTTGTGAAACTTGTAAATGTTCCAACTTTGTTTCAAGGTTCTCCAGAATGTTTAGTTTTATTTAAGTTTTGATGAAGCAATATTTGCTCTGCATTGGTCTTCCTCAACATCAGATATCCCAGGAACCATCACATCGCCTAACATGGCCAAAACTGAACTTCTCCAGAACCGAGTTTTAAATTTTTAGACATAATCCAACAAACTCACATGCAATTCCTCATTAACCCACTGTTCTCTTACCATTTCTAAAGGTCCTCTCACCCCATGTCCAAATACAAGCTAAAACGGATTAAATTCTAATGACTCCTGGATCTGTCACGGCAAACAAAAGCAAATGAACAGTATCGTCCCAATCCTTTGTTCTTTCTTTATTTCTTTTTCAATATGTTTTATTAATTTCAAAAGGAAATATAAAATTCATGAAACAGAGGAAAAATAATTACAAAATAGACTATACTGAATCACACTAATCGCAATGTTTCATAGAGATCGTAGTATTAGCCAATACTTGTGCAGTGAGCACCAAATCAGTCATTTTGAAAGTAGAAAAGAAAAGTTTTCCAGAATATTTGAAAGTTCAAAAATAGATGCAGAAATAGAGCAACGCATCGTCTCTAAATTACATATGGCATGACATCCGTAACCATTGAGTAGGAGTGGGAGGAATAGTTTCCTTCATTTAAGCAATACAGCTCTCCTGGCTATAAGAGAAATGAAGGCCAATATGTGTAAGTCAGAAGTCTCCAAAATTGTATCTTTTTTCTTCAACGATCCCAAATAATGCAGTTAAAGGATTTGGCTTAAATTTTATTTTAAAAAGTGCGGAAAAAGTTTGAAATACCTCTATCTAGAATTTTTCCTAACTCCAAGATGACCAAAACATATGGATGAAAGAGGCCTCTCCATTATTGCATTTATCGCAATAAGGAGATATATCTGAATAGAAACTCGATAACGTGAACTCTGTGGACCACTTTAAATTGAGGGAGGGAGTGACGCGCACATAAAGATGAAGTATTCACCAGTTTAAGAAAAAAGATTCCACGTTGCCTTAGAAATTAAAATCTGCTGATCACGTTCTCAAACGCTTTTAATTTTGTCTAAAGAGACCTTATTCATGCCGGATAATCTACCATAAATCTTAGATATTGAAGCATCGTAAAAAGGCTTCGAATTAAAAGTTACATTGAATAAGTTGGTATCAGAACTTATCGGGAAGGTGGGTACTTGAGATCGGAGAAAATCTCTATCTTGCAAATGAGTGAGTTTTTAGCAAATTATATTTAGATGCCAATTGTTCAAACGTTAAGGAGTTTCCTCCAGCAAACAGATCCTGGAACCGAGTAATACCAAATCTATCCCATTCTTTAAAAACTACATCAGCCATAGAATGTTTAAAGAAAAAAAATAGCATAAATGGGCCTAGACAAGGAAAATCTCAATAAACCATAGTATTTTTGAAATTGTAACCTAAACCTTAAAGCATGCTTAACTACCGAATTATCAGATAATTTATTTATTGATAAAGGAAGTGAAGATCCAAGCAAAGAAAGAACAGAAATTTGTTTAACAGAACTAACTTCCAAAGAAACCCACAATGGACAGGTTACTTGATTAATATCGTGTAACCAAAAAGTAAAATTTCGTATATTAACTGCCCAGTAATAAAACCTAAAATTTGGTAAAACAAACCCTCAATTATTTTTAGCTTTCTGAAAATGAACTTTATTTAAACTAGGGTGTTTATTTTCCCATATATAAGAAGAGATAATTGAGTCAAGGGAATAAAAAAAGACATGAATAGAAACAGGTCAAGACTGAAATAGATACATAAATTTAGGTAAAATAATCATTTTGATAGAATTAATGCAGTCAAGCAGTGATATAGAGAGGGGTGACGAATTTGGTAAGATCCTTGTCATATGATTCAATAAAGAAAGGAAGTTCTCTTTAAATAAATGTTTATAATTCTTAGTAATAGTTACACACAAATAGGTAAAATGATTTCTTACAGTTTTAAAAGGAAGAATAATATCGAATGGTATCAGGTTATTCAAAGGAAATGTGTTTCCAAAGCAATAAGTCTTCGGCATATTTTTGAGAGTAGAATGAAATCTCTTCAGAGCTCCCTGAGATTTTGGGTGATATGTAGATGACACAATTTGCTTTGCTCCCAGCTCATAGAAGAGTTGTCGGACATAACTAGCAGATTTCAAATTACTGCCTTGATCAGATTGTATTTCTTTTGGCAACCCAACCAAAGTAAAACAAATAAAGGAGCCTTTGATACAGTCTTGGCCTGAATATTTCGAAGTGGTATTGCCTCTGCAAATCTAGAAGTTGCACACATGATAGCGATGTGAATCCCACATTGACATGATCCAGTCTCTTTGTATCATTAACATGATTTTCCTCCTGTTTAGAGCTGTCACAAGAAACAACATCAGACTGCACGGGACAATCGGTCTTGGCTAATTCTTTAGCTGTAGCTCGAGTCACCGCACAGGATGGGTAAACATCTATATCACTCTCAGACTCATCAACACTTGGTTTGGTCGTTAACCCTATCACAGGAACAAATTCTCCATCCGCAAGGTCATTCCCCAATAACAAAAAAAACCTCCTTCCACTGGTAAACAAGGTCTACCCCTATCTCGACAGGTCCTTCTACAAACTTTGACTTAAGATCACCTTGTGCAAAGGGACAGACATGGTGTCACCTGTAACACCTCGCACTGGATTTCCCTCGCCAGTGTCAGTTTCGTCATCAAAACTTAAAACACTGTCCATCAAGAGAGATTGGCAAGCCCCAGTGGCTCTGAGGATTTTCACTGGCACTTAGGGTGACCCATCATTCATTAAAACAAAACCCTCTGATACATAAGAAAGGAATTCCTTCCTCACCTCCTCCAACTTCTCAGCCTTTACCTCTGGCAAGAATTGATCTTTAACAACATCCCCTAAACCTTCTTGATTTTCGGTTTTACTGAAAACAAGCATTAGGCACGGCCTCGTTCCTTTCCTTCATTGCCAACTTATCCTCTTTCTGCTTCATTTCTAATTCATGCTGCCGCTGTCTTTCCCTTTACTCCCGATCCAGCTCCATTCTCCTCAATTCCATCTGGGCCTTGCTTTTCTCTGCCTCCGCCTCAAACTTCAACCGAATTTGTTCCCGTTCAGCCTCTATCTTTGCCAGCTTCACCTGTGCCTCAGAAATCACTGGTTCACTGTCAGGAAACTGTTTTAACACCTCCTCCTCAAACACCTTGTTTTCCAAATAATGGCCAGCTATCAGTCTCGGATATCTGCCTTTCTCATAAATCGCGCACTGCCTCAAGATGTTGTTCTCCAGCAATTTTCACCAAATCAGGCTTCCTCATACCCTGCAATCCTACAGGAGTGTGTTTCTTTTTTCCAAAAAACGTATCCATTGTTGCTGGTTTCCACACACACAAGCCAATTAAAAATAATTTTTCAGACCGAATACAATCCGTCGTCCACCAAGACTCCAATTGGATCAAACTCAGACCTCCAGTACCAGTCTTGAGCTCGATTTCAAGCCACCCTCGTCAATCTTTGGATTGGATTCAGAGGAATCTCTTGAACATTGGGAACGATCCCGGACGAATCTCGCCAATCTTTGCATTTGGATCCCGGACGAACTCACACCCCTCCCCCGAATTTTGTTCCGAACCAGCAACAAAAGACACGCACTGAGTCATGATACAGTGTTAAAAACTACTTTATTAAAGCTACTTATGATAATAATAAAAATACAAATAAAAATGTTAGAATGTTAGAAGTAAAAATGTTAAACCTTGAACATTAATTTCAAAACTAACTAAACTCGTCGTGTGTGTGTGGCAAATTCCAAAACACTAAGTCCAGGAATGGTTCTTAAAGTTCGGTTCAGCAAGCCATAAGGTGAATCATGAGTAAAGACTTCTTCAGCAATGACCTTTTCCTGAAGATAAGACGTAGGTGTAGAAAGAAAATAGAGAGTAATTACGAAATCCAAATGTTCCATGATGGAACCCAAACGACACCTTAGTGTTTACTCAGCAGTGACAACTCCACCGCATCTTCCTCACCTCGAAATGTTCTTGAATGTTCCACTTTAGAACCCAAATGACACCTCAGTCTCCACTGAATAGTGAATTCATCACCCCGAAAAACATCCGAATCGTGGCCGTCCACACAAATATCCGTTTCCTTCTGCAGGTAAACAACTAAGTAAACTCCAAGTCTTTGTTCCCAATTGACTGCCACACCCAAAAGCATCGGAGATGTGGTCGTCCACACAAAATACCTGTTTTCCTCTACAGGTTAACGGCAAAGTGGACCCCACCGGATTACTCCAAAAATCCATCCGTGGATTTGTATTGACAGTTACAGTTGTTGGTTCTCATCCATTGATAGAGAAAACTAGCAGGCTGGTGTCTCTCTCTCTTCTGACTGACTTGTTAAACAACGTCATGACGTCGTTTATTTTCTGTTGACGTAAGCATGCCCTCCACACACGCGTGGCGCGCTTAAAGGGATATTCACTAGTCCGTAATAGGTGCAAAAGCTGGAGAAGCAGAGGCTAATTAGGCACAGTCAGCATGGCTTTGTGAGGAGCATGACGTGGCTCACGACCCTGATTGAATTCCTTGAGGATGTTACAAAACACATTGATGAAGGTAGAGCAGTGGGTGTGGTGCACATGGATTTTAGTAAGGCGTTTGATGAAGTTCCTCATAGAAGATTCATTCAGAAATTGAGAAAATATGGGATCCAGGAAATCTTGGATGTGTGGATTCAGAATTGGCTCTCTCAGAGAATACAAGAGGGTAGTGGTAGATGGAGCGTATTCTGCCTGGAGTTCGGTGACCAGTGGTGATCCTCAGGGTTCTGCTCTGGGGTCCCTGTTCTTTCTGCTTTTTTTTATAACTTAGATTAGGATGTGAAATGTGGGTAAGTATGTTTGCTGATGATGCAGAGGTTAGTGGTGTTGTGGATAGTGTAGAAGTTTGCTGTAGATTACAACAGGATATAGATAGAATGCAGACCTTGGCTGAGAAATGTCAGATGGAGTTCAACCCGTAAAAATGTGAAGTGATAAATTTCGGAAGATCGAATCGAAGGCAGACTACAAGATTAATGGCATGACTTTTAGCAGTGTGGAGGAACAGATGGATCTTGCGGTCCACGTCCACAGATCCGCGCAAGTCGATAGGGTTGTCAAAAAGGCATATGGAGTGTTAGTCCGTGTATTAAGTTCAAGAGACGCGAGGTAATTTTGTAGATCTATGGAATTCTGGTTAGACCACACTTGGAGTATTGTGTTCAGTTCTGGTCGCCTCATTATAGGAAGAATGTGAAGGCTTTGGGGAGCATGCAGAGGTGTATTGCCAGGATGCTGCTTGGATTGGAGATCATGTCCAATGCTGATAGATTGAGTGAGCTGGGATATTTTCTCTTTGGGGAGAAGGAGGATAGGAGGTGACTTAATACAGGTGTACAAGATGCCAGGAGACATAGATAAGACAATTTTACCCAGGACTACAATGGCTAACACGACGCAGCATGAATTAAAGGAGATTGGAAGAATCTATCTGAGGGGTACGTTTTTTTTTAAATTCAGTAAGTGCGAGGTCCGTGGAACGCATCCCAACACAGGTTGTTGGGGAAGATACATTAGAGACATTTAAGAGACGCCTAGATAGCCACTTAAAGCACAGAAAAATGGAGGACTATGTGGGAGGGAAAGGCAAGATCGGGATAAAATATAGACAAAACATTGTGGGCCTAAGGGCCTGTACTGTGCTGTAACGTTCTATGTTTGATGTTCTATAACCTAATCCCAACTTCCATCATTCCATTTATAGCCCTGAAGGTGACAGTTTTCACTTCAGCATCCTATACTGTTTAATGCCGTGAGAATATCTCCTCCACCATCCGCTTTTACGGCGGGTTGGGTCCCCCAATCATATTCTGTATCACAAAACCATCTCCACCATCTCAATAACACTTCCACATAGTGTTGATCAATTTCTCTGTTTTTCATACCTTCATGCGGGAATATCGTCTTTTTTTCTGCGGATTAGAAGACTCTCAAATTTAAATCACGGTAAAATCTGACCGCTTCCTCAATGAGACAGGCGCTGCGATGACTGACGTGACGACGACTCTGGTGGGTTGCTAGAACATCTGCTTCGATTCGAGCTCCTCACAATCGATTCAGGCGTTAAATTAACGTGACTACATTCACTGATTCAGATTCGGATTAGTTTATTGTTATATTCAAGAGAGTGAATGAAATCGCTTGCTCACGTGATGCTAACACAGGAAACAGTATACATGGTATGAATAAACACAAGACTAAATAGACCGACGAGCTCAAAACAACGGGATGGTGCAAAGTATTGGTGCAAATTGGGTGAAAGCAAAATAAATGCCGAAGTTACCAGGAGGGAATAACTGTTATTGAGAGGTAGGTTGAATACGGGGATTCAGTACGTAGGCCGATTCCTCAGCCCAGGGGACGCATTTACAAAATTTGACACTTCACTCGGTATTTCAACACGAACGTGACGACCTTCCAGTCATTCAGCTCGTCGGCTGTCTTGCAGGGCAGACCGAATGTTGGACACCTATACCCCACCACATTCAATCAAACTCTTGCCTCGCGCGAAGTCAACCTCTTGCGTCGCTTGTACATATTCGATTATCCCTACTCTTCTTTCTCGAAATCCTCACTCCGCATTATTCTCCTTTTAAAGGGACGCAGAGAAAATGTAAAACATGGAAGTAGTTCACGCGATGGAGAGAGAGAGAGAGAAAGAAATGCGCACATCAGCGAAGTAACAGAAGGAAGCAGAGGAGAGACAGATTGATAGATATGTAGATAGATAGATAGACAAACAGACAGACAGATAGATAGATAGACAGAGAGTCAGAAAAACTGACAGACAGATAGATCGGTTGGTAGGTATTTTGGTAAGTAGGTAGGTGAATATTTATGTAGATAGATAGATATACAGACAGACAGACATACAGAGACAGACAGATAGACAGACAGGCAAATAGGTACGGAGAGAGAAGGGAGTTCATAAGATATTCATGAGGATGTTGCGGTCTAGAGGGACTGTGTTACGGAGAGAGGCTGAGCAGGATGTTACTGTTTTCATTGCAGCGTAGGAGTAGAGGGGCGATCTTATTACGGTGCATAAAATCACCAGAGACAGTGACACGGTGAATACACATAGTCTGTTTCCCAGGGCTGAGGAATCAATAACTCGAGGGAAAAGGTTTTAGGTGAGGGGGGGAATTTAATAAGAATTTCAGAGGTAACCTTTTCATCCACATGGTGTTCTGCATGTGGAACAAGCTGCCAGAGTAAATGGTTGAGACAGGAACAATAATACCATTTAAAATGTACTTGGACACGTATATGGATGCGGAGGGTTTGGAGACTCATGGGCCAAAAGCGGGCAAATGGGAAAAGCATAGATGCGAATCTTGGACAGTATGTGCCAGTTGGGCAGGTCTCCTTTCGGCCCTGTGTGACTATGACTTTATAGATTGCATTACATGAGGGGGTACGTCAGATATCTCACTTGAAAAATAATTGGTCCCTTTATCCGTCCTGATATCTGCGTGAGAGAGAGAATGAGAGTTGAGTTAATTCTTCCGCGTGAAGCATTCGATTTCATTCGATAATTTCACTGATTTCAGAATCCGCTGCAGCGGGTATTTCATGGCTTTCTTTAGCTCCTCTCGGAATCTGTTCTGAGTAACGACATAAATACCCGTGTTGGTGCAGGAACTTAGAAGCTGCAGCATTACCGCTGTGGATTCAGTGATATAATGGGGATCCATGACGGGGTATTCATAAACTCTTGTAATTCGTGCATAGATGTAAAATATCACTTGTGTCACCCACAACAACACGAAGCTGCCGGTTATGCTGAAGAGTAAAACGATAGATTTCCTTCGATTCTCCATCTTAGGGTCCTTGTCATTCTCTGTATTGCCGCAACCCCGGAGACCCCTGCGGACTCTGCTGGCCGCTAAAATCCGTCTAGCCGTCAGAATATTGAGCAGTAAAAGCAGGAAAAAAGGGATACAAGGGGTTAGAGTCCGATGAAACATATCAAATGCCGCCCATGCGGGGGATGTATAGAAGCTGGCTTTGGTGAGACAAAACCAGGGAACATTATCAACTATTTCTGTGTGCTCATATACAAAATACCGGGGGACATTTTCTAAACAGCCCAGCGCACTCACTGCCCCGATAACCACAGCCGCCGTTCTCTCGGTGCAATATTTTGTCTTCAGCTTTTCACAACAAATGGCCACAAATCGATCAAAGGTGAACGCGACTGTGAGCCAGACAGAGACCGCGGTACTTGTAAAAACCAGCCATGCAATGAATCTGCAGACGGGAGTGATTTCGGCAAATGTACGAGGGAAGTGAATTGGAACAGTCTGCCTTAGCAGGGGATCCGAGATAACGACAAGGAGATCGGCCACTGCCATTCCCACCAAGTACCGGGTGATACATTTGGAGAGACCGCACTTCCCTCGGGACAGAATCACAATCGCCACCAAGTTCACTGTAAGAGAGTGAAAGTGAATCAGAGAAATTACTGACCAGTCCCGAAACCGAAGCGGTGGTTTGACGAAATTGGATACAACTCCCGGCTTTGTCGCTGTGGAAACGTTCTCGACCTTGAGAAGAAGTACTACACACAAAAAGTCGAGGGAACTCAGCAGGCCAGGCAGCATCTTTGGAGATGAAAAGTACTCGGCGTTTGGAGTCGAGACCCTTCTTTAAGACAGGAAATGAAGAGGGCAGATGCTGGAATAAACAGGCAGGCGGAGGTGGAGGAGCACACGCTGGCAGATAAAAGGAAATTAAGTGAGACGCTGGGAGGTTGGGGGTGGAAGGTGCTCAGGGCTGAAAAAAGAAATCCAACAGGAGAGGACAGTAGACCATGGAATAAAGGGAAGGATGTCGGTGATTGGAGGGAGATGATTGGCAGGTCACGAGAGATGAGGAAGGAAAGAGAAGGGATTAGGAGGTCAGAACAATGAGGGGAAGCAAATGCGGGAAGGGAAATGGGGAAAACAAGGTTAGGGGTCAGCGTAAATTAGAGAAATGGATGTTGATGCCGTCAGGTTGGAGAACTCCAAGGCGGAATCTGTGGTGCTGCTCTTCCAACCTTTCCCCTCCTTCCTATTCGCCACGTTGTTCCCTTTGTTCTATGTCCTCTCTAAATGGATTCCTTCTTCGTCAGACCTTTGCCTCTTAGCTGTTCACTTATTTCCTGTTCAACTCCTCCCCACAGATCGACCTTCTCCTTCTCAAATGCACTTATCTATCACCTGCCAGATTGTGCTCCTTCGCACCATCCTACCTTTTATTCTGGATCTTCCCTATTCTTTCAAAGTCCTGAGGAAGGACCTCGACCGGAATTGTCGACTGTTTGTTTCTTTCCAGAGATGATGCCTGGCCTGCCGAGTTCCTCCGGCATTTTGAATGCGTTGTTTCAGATTCCAACATCTGCTTAATCTCTTGTGTGGAAGATGAGAAGGACCGAGATTGACGGCAGTGCCGCTGTGGACTGAGGAGAATATTGAGGAGACAAATACAACTGGATTAAAACTTAGTAAAGGCTTCAAGCCGGCAACTGTGGAGATGACAGAATGTCGGGAGCGTTAGCTGTCTAGCTGTTTCTTCAATAATAACAATAATTATTGTTATTGACAATAACGATCGACAATAAATGTAAAGCTTTACCAGCGCCGTCCCCGAATCCAGACGAATGAAATGAATCAGTCCGTCCGCCAGATGGCGATATTGTACAATCAGTGGCAGAACAAAATCCGGCTGATTACGACAGATACAAACATTGCATTTCATATAAAATATGTCACAACGAGGGACAAAAGAGATTTAAACCGGACAAAAGCAAGCTCAAATCAGTGATCATTTGGGCAGCACCACTTTGCCGTGTCGAAAAGTCGTTCGGGGACACTTGAATATTTCCCATGAACTGTGGTATTTCAATCAACGAAGAGACTTTTAATTTAAAATGTCCAAAGCAGCTTATCTCATGAGATAAAGACCTTCAATAATTGAAGAAACGAGGCAAGCATAGAAGTTCGGCACCACCTGCACAATGCAGAAAAGAGTTAAAATTTCAGGTCAAACATCCTTGCCTTTCACGGGAAAAAAAGGAAAGATATTGATTCAATGTGGCAGCGAGGTTGTAGCAATGGACTGGACAAAGAGAATATGATAAGCTGAGGTTTTTCCTGGTTTTAAGGAGTAAAATGAGTGATTCATCAAGGCAGCAACAAGAGAGAGAAGGAATCTATCAACTCCTGCAACTTTTTTTTTATTTCCATGCGTCCCAGCCCATCTGATCAGCATCTGCCAACTGTCTGATGTCTGCCGTTGATACAACCACCCGCTCCCAGTACATTGCAAACGCAATGCAGCTTCTACAAACCAAAAGCGCAGAGGTCCCAGACTTCCATTATTCGAATATCCATAGATCTGGATGTGGAATGAAGCAGCGATGGAAACAATTCCAAACATTCTAATTAATTATCAATTTCCACTAAAAGCAGCTGGAAGAGCCGTTTACCGGGAATTCCAACGGCTGAAAGAAAAGGGAAGTAAATGTCTTCTATCCGCCAGATTACTGGATATTCCATTTCAGTGACAAGCTGTGACTTCTGTTGCTCCGGAATCCACAGCTCCGGCAGACGCTCTGAGCTGACGCACCAGTTGGCTCTAATTTCGGCAGAGGACCAGTCTCCAGTGGCACAATTATACCAGTGCTCGCTGCTCGTTGTTACAGTCACTTTAACAAACTTATTGCGTCAGAACCATTGTCTCTGGTGTAGATCTTGAGCACAAACACGTCGGTATTATTTTATTAAGACCTAGGCTTCAATTGAACCAAATGCAATACACGTACGAGATTGAAACAAGAACAATGATTGGTGCACTTAAAATTCTATACAGTATTTTTGGGAGATGACACCTCTGCTGTTAGATACCACGATATAACTGTTTTCCACGCAATCTGCTCTGATCAAAGGGACATGAACAGACCCAGCTCACTTCACCCATATCGGATCCCAATGGGAATTATGCGATTCTTCTCACAGTCCTTCATCTTCCTTCTGTCTTGTTCATCCAACCTGCACCCTCAGTAATTGTCAACAGATCCCAAACATGGTATTCTGCAGCACAACTGGAGTTCCTATCATTATCACCACATCTTTAATGATTTATTTTCATTTATCACCATGACCCCAAACCAATGCTTTGTACTGTTACTTCAGCCCGTGGGGGTCAATCTGTCCGTGGCTTCCTCCTTCTCCATTGAGCCATGTCCTACGGATCTTCAGCAAGTACATTCAGATCTCGCTGCATATCGACATTTTGGCCTCTCTGGACGACCATCTCAAGGATCCTGTGCTCCCGATCCAATCACAGTCAGAACAACTCTACCCATGCATTCGCCTGCCATCCCATTACCAGTACCTCTGTAGCCTCTGTGCTTTCCATTTTCTTCATCTTCTACATGCTGCCTTTTGTGGATCGGAGCTTCCGACCTGAGCTCAGGTATACCTGTGCTCTGTCTGTGTAAGAATCCTCATTAGTGAGCTGTTGACGTGTTTGTTTGTCTTTTGTATAAATATGGCCTCTCATGTGTAAAGGTGTTCTCCACTGTATTGGGTGTGCACTGCTTTGTAAGGGGCCTTCTCTTGCTTAGTGTGGCCCCGAATCCGAAGGTCTTTGTGTGTGGATGTCCAGTGTTACCTCGAGACATTCTGTGACATTTGAAGACGTTCCTTCTGGTGTAAATATTCGCCCTGTTAGAGGTGAATTCACTCCTTTGGCTATAATGTTGACTGCTCTGTGAAGATGTCCCTCGTTGCACCGAGACTGTTTAGACAACTGACGTGCCACCCTGTCATTTGTTTGCTGAAGCTGTTCTCTGCCATGTCAGCATTTTTATCTTGTACACCTTCTGCCGCTTGTCTCCTCACTGTGGTCATTTGTGCAGATCTGTCCAACAGTCGAGAGGCGTTCCTCCGAGGATGGGTTGATGGGGATGGTGTGATTTAGGGAATCTAGGCTTGGTTTCCAACTTGTACCGAGAAGACTTGACATTCCGAATGAATTATTTACAATTTCCATTACGTTCCATTTAAAATAGAAAAAAATAATTTACCTATTGCCGTTACAGGCCTTACGTCAGGCCACTATTTGGAAGGTTCAGCGGTAACATTCAGGCATCAAAACTATTGCAATACAGATAAACGCCGTAGGCTACCGGGTTCAATGGGCGTGCGCGGCAGTTCACCTGAATCATTTTTCTTTTAACATGTCCAGTTCACTTCCAGTTTAATTGTGAAATTCTCTATGCGAGATGCTTACGATGAATGAATACTAAAACAGCACATTAAAGAGCAAAACCCAACCGAAATGTTTGGTCGAGTACGCCTTTCCTCTGAGATGCATGTAACTTCACACAGGTAATACTTACCAACATCTCAAATGTTGGATGTCCCTTCAGTTAAATTTGTGAAACAGACCAGATTAACGTGTCTGTTGCAGGAGAATTCTGTTGCCAGATTGACAACTGTTTAAATTTATGTTCCAATAAGTTAAATGTATGTACATATAAAACTTGGGAGTAAATCTATTTGCTGGGATCCGCAATGGATCTGTCGGTGACTGGACAATTCCAGTGTGCAATCTTCGGCTCAGCAGAACGCCGACCATGGGCACATTGAAATCAATGAGCGCAATGGCCTTCCAATGGTTCTAACTGCTGCGGGTCTATCTGAGGGGTGGGGAATTTGGGGAGGGAACAAGTGCCTGTGAGTAAATGTCGAGTGTTTTCAACAAGTCGTTGTTTTGTCGTTCTTGTCGATATAATAGGTGGCTCACAGCAGGAGTTACCTTGCGCTCAGTGAGTCACACCAATAAGCTGCGCGCCCAGATTCCAGCGGAAAAGGGCGCCCATGTCCCCATGTTCCGATGCGTGGGCAGCGGTGTCCCTGAAGTGAGACTCCGGGACCAGGGACACAATTCGCAATATGGAGGGGGTAGCGGTTGATAAAATGATGCTGCTGCTGAAAACTGTGTCTTTACTTTAACAGGACCGGCGGCACAAATGGCCGAGAATTCTGCAATAACATCTGCGAGAACACACCCCCCACCCACACACTGCCCCCATCGCCACCCCATGTCCCAGTTCTGATCAGCGCAACAGAAAGAAAAATAAAACATAATAGGCGAAAGTTTGA
>JARFYF010050875.1:0-14706 GCA_030265395.1 Rhina ancylostomus | reverse complement strand
AGAAACACAGGTTCTTATGCTAGGCCCCTGATGGGGCTCAGGTGTGCACAGTTGTCTAATCAGTCCAGCATGGAATCTATGTGCTGGACAACAAGGCATTAATGAGCCAAATTGAGGACCAGAACTCAGAACCATGACAACGTCAGCCAGAAGGACTCTTGATAGCCCTGGATGTCGCGATTGGTGAAGTGCCGATGAAGGTGTAATCGTTTGCGCTGTTCCAAAGACGAGTGCCTTGAGGGGGAGGGGATAGGTGTGAGGGCTCCATGGACGAGGGAGTCATGGAGAATGTGAACCCTGCCGAAGTAGGAGGAGGGGAGGAGAAGATATGCCTGGTGGTGGGATCCCGTTGTAAAAGGCCGAAGTTGAATGTGTAGGGTGGTGGGTTATAGGTGCGGAGTCGATCACTGTTCTCTCTGGGGTGAACTTGTAAGGGCAGGTGCGGGAAATAGAGGAGATGTCATTGTGGAGAAATTCGTTTTCTGACAAGCAGAGACAGGTTGGATGTCCAGGAGTGAAAGGCCTCCTTGTGAGAACGGATGTGGAGGAGACCGAGAACTGAAAAAGGGAATGGCGTCTTTTGATGTAACAGTTTGGAAGGAGCTGTAGTCGAGGTAGTTGTCGGTTTGTTTTAGATGTCTATTGATAAGCTGTCTCTTCAGAAGGGTGTCAGAGGTGGACCAAGTGAACTTGAAGCTGAGATGAAAGTTGGAAGCAAAATTGATGAAACAAAAGAGCTCCTCAAGGTTGAAGGAAGCGGCACCAGTGCAGTCGTTAATATAGCGGACAAAATGTTGGGGAGCGGCACGAGTGTCCACAGGAATGGCCCTGTTAGCCAACGAAAATCAGGCATGAGGGAACATTAAGAGGATACCTTGAAGCACCATGACTTATTAATATGTTAGTAAGACAGGAAGGTCAATGGAAGATGTAATTTAATGAAAAAGTGCGTCGTAGCGTACGTTAGGAGGATGCATAAGGGCAAGACATCCACTACGAATAGGAAGGCTCCAAGGAGTACTGCGGAACAACAGGGCGTTTTATATAAGTTGAAGGATCCCTCAAGTCCGCAGTATAGTTAGACAGAGTGTTGTAGAAGGACAGCGGGAGAGACAACTTCATTACTAGGGTCATGGAATTGAGTAGCTGGGAGGTCGAACATCATGTAACATTTATTAGGACGCAACTGGACCCTTACTTGCAGTTCTTCCCTCGAATCTTCAGTTGCTGTTACGTCCCAGCAACAATAGAAACACACCAAGTCATGTATGTGTTAGAAACTATTTTATTAACAGCCAGCTATGATAATAAGAAAAGCAATAACGTTAGATATCAAGCATTTTCCCCAAAACTAAACTCGAAGTTAGTATGTTGCAAATTTACAAACGACAAGTCGAGGAATAGTTCTCAAAGTTCAGTTCAGCAGGTGAAACGTGAGCAAAACATTTTACAAAACTACCGTTGACTCAAGAGAAAATGTAGAGAGAATTTACGGAATCCACACGTTCCACGATGGATTCCACGAACCCATATGGCACCTCAATCACTGATGATCTCCTTTGCTTTGTTCCGAAGTATCTGCCACCCCGGACGCATTCAATACCAACACGCCCAGAAATACTTGTTTCCCACTCCAGGTTAACGACAAAGTGGACTCTACTTGTTTGCTCCAAAAATCCATATATGGATTGTAGTGACAGACATAGCTTTTGTTCTTCATCCATTGTTACAGAGAGAGAGAGGCAGTCTTTCTCTACTGTCCAGATGCCTTAAAGGGGCATTCACCAAATAGCAACCTGACTCGTAACACTAAGCAGCTGGCCACGTGAACCTAGGATACAATATGCCTGTCCGGACCTTCTGCTGGACAAATAGTCAGCTGAGACGGTCAACATGGCGAACAAGAGAACAGAAATATGCTTCAGTCTAGAAGATGAAGACGGCCTGGCTCTCTAACTCTATTGATTCCTGAGCTCCTAGCAGCAGAGACTGTCTTTCGATATAATAGTAAGGGGAGACTTCACCACCTCCTTCAGCTGCTCCCGAAACTTAGTCTGGGTCACGGTGTAAAGAGCCGTATTTCTGCAGCAGCCGAGGAGCTGCAGCATTAGAGACAGTTCTCTAAAAGTCACAAATGAGACACAATCCCTATATACCATAATCCGGTACCAAACGATATACACCGTGTACAGCGCCCAAAACACGATGAAATTCCCCGAAATTACCAGAAGTAAAATGAGGGATTTCCTGCGGTTCACCATCTCCGGGTCTCTGGGACTTCCACCACCTCTAGAACTCCGAAGTCTCCTGCGGGCTTGACCGACAACAACAACATGTCTGATGGTTAACGCATTGAGTAGCAGAACCAGGACAAATGGAAGCACTGGGGTGAGCATATAGTGAAGGAGTTCAGTTGCTGCCCATGACGTCGTGATCCCAACTCTTTCGATGCAAAACCATGGGTTACTGAGACGACAATATAGACTTGTGAATATAAAGTACCAGAAGACGTTCTTCAAACAGCTCAGCACGGTTACTGTCCCCAGAACTATAGCTGCCGTTCTGGCGGTGCAATATTTAATTTTCTGCTTCGGGCAACAAATGACAACACACAGATCAAATGTGAAGGCAACGGTTAACCAAACAGAACAGTCGGTAGCTGCATAAAGCAATACGGCGTGGGTGTTCCATGCAGCGATAGAGTGGCGGAACTGAAGCTTTGTCCAATAGACAATGGGAATCTGTCAAAGTACGACGTCGAGGATAACTACCAGTCGATACGCCGCTGCCATTGCCACCAGGTAGCGGGTGACACCTCTGGAAAGTCCGCACTTTCCCCGGGACAGGATAAGAATCGTCATTACGTTCACTGTGAGGTGGAAAACAAAGGTTGACATTATGGATCAAGCTGGCAACATAGTTCCCAGATTCACTGAGATTCAAATGAGACATGACAATCTGTCGGTGTCTGCATAAGGATGAGGAATTGTTCTGAATGGTACAAAGTTATTTGCTGAAAACGAGGATTTCGATTCCAAAATCGTAACTGGAAGTAGAAAATGTTGAAATCTTAATGAAGACCTGTGATCATTTGAAGCTTCCTGACATACCGCCCTCTTCATTACACCTAACTGTGGGTTACTGGACTATAAGGCCGGACACCTGCTCCTGATAATTACCGAATGACCGTTGGTTAAAATGACGGCGTCATGCTGCTTCCTGAAACTGGACAGAATCTCGTGGTCTCAAGTAAACGTGGGCGTGAATAAGCCTCGATTTATGTTGCCAATTATTACCAGTGTCCTTGCGTGAGGGTGACAGAAATGAGGCTGATTTCCTGCTCCCGAAAATTAACCACTAGTCAAGGGTTATTGTGGGGGAATGATCCCAGATCCTGCTCCTAATAATTAGCCTGGGGCATTAGCCAGTTTCACATTGCAGAGTCTGGAGTTGGAGGCAGATTTGGAGCTGGACCTTTGAAAAGAGGTGAGTCTCTCTGTGTGTGCTTGTGAATCTCACCTTGCAAAAGGCGAAACGAGACACATTTGCAAATTGTTACAAGTTCATTGGCTTATTAACAGTAGCAAATAAAGGGAGGATAGACGATCATACATGTTGAGAGTGGATATTGTTGCGGTGAACCAGTGTAAAAGTAGGGCATTGATTCTTTTGTTCAAGAGGCTTCGGTGAGAAGTCTCCAGTGAGTTTCTTTCTTTCTTGTTTTGGTGCTTTTTTGTGACAGGCCTGAGTAGTGAGAAGGGCTCCAGGATCACTGTTGTGTTCAGCTTGTGAGATGTGTTAGCTCTGGGGGATATCCAGTCTCCCTGATACCAGATCCACAAGAGTTGCATCCAACTGCAGCTCCTTACAGACAACGTTAGGTAAATGCACCTACAGCTAAATATTCTACGGGATAACGAGCACATACAAACGAGATGCAGGGAAGCGATCACTGCTAAGCTGCGGTGGGCAGGAAGCTGGTTGACTGTTAGGAGACGGACAGAGAATAGGCGGTTAGAGCAGAGAACCCCTGTGGCCTTTCCCCTCAATAACAGAGGATAATGTTGAGGGGGTGGTGATGACAGCAGGGGAAAGGCGAAGAGATCAGGCCTGGTCGTGTGGTGCAGAAGGGAATGAGGACGAAGAGGAGGGCGGTAGTGACAGGGGATTCCAGAGTAGGAGGGGAAGACTGGAGATACCGTGGACGTGAAAGGGACTCTCGAATGCTGTGTTGCCTCCCGGGTGCCAGGGTCAGGACGTCTCGGATCGGCTCCACAGCATTCTGAAGGAGGAAGATGTACAACCAGAGGTTGTGGTATATATTGGTACTAATAACATAGCTAGGAAAAGAGATGAAATCCTGAAAGGGGAATATCGGGAGCCAGGTAGGAAACCGGAAAGCAGGTCCTCAAGGCCAGTAATCTCTGGAGTTATGCCTGTGCCACGTGCCAGTGAGTGTAAGAATACAATGATTAGGCAGATGAATGCGTGGCTGGGGCATTGGTGCAGGGGGCAGGGCTTCAGATTTGTTAATAAATGGGATCGCTTCTGGGGAATGTACGACCTATACAAAAGTTACACATGAACTGGAGGGGGACCAATGTTCTTATGGGCAAGTTTTCTGGAACTGTTGGGGAGGGTTTAAACTAGTTTGGTAGGAGGTGGGAACCAGACTTATAAGTCAGAGACTGTTTTATTTAGTGTACAAATAGATGCAAAGTGCAGAATACTGTAAGGAAGAATAGGCATTTAAAAGAGCAAAATTGCCTTCAGCAGAGTGGTCTGAAGTGTATCTACCTCAATGCCAGAAATATCAGGAAACATGGATGATGAAAGTAGAGCATGGGTAAGTACGTGGAAATATGACATGCTAGCTATTGCAGAAACTTGGCTGTCGCAAGGGCAGGAATGGCTGCTGGATATTCTGGGATTTAGATCTTTCAAAGGGGACAGGGAAGGAGGTAAAAGAGGTAGGGAATGGTTTTCCTGAACAGCGACACTGTCACAGCTGTAGAAAGGGAGTCCATCCCGGAGGGATCGTCCACTGAGTCAGCGTGGGTGGAAATTAGAATCAGGAAGTGAGCGACCATTCTATTGGGAGTATTCTACAGACTCCTCAATAGCAGAAGAGGCTCTGAGGGACAGATCGGGAGGAAGATTTTGTAGAGTTTTGAAAATTACAGGATTGTTGGCATGGGTGGTTCCAGCTTCCCCAATATTGATTGGCACCTCCTTAATGTAAAGGGGATAGATGGAGCAGAGTTTGTTTGGTGTGGATATCCCACACTGTCTGTGGACAGGCCGACGAGAGGATTGGTCATTATGGACATTTTAAGAGGCAATAAGCCTGATCAGGTTTCAGATCTCTCTGTTAGAAAGCATTTTTTTAGATAGTGAACATAACTCCTTAATATTTTGCGCATTCTTTGAGACGATGTGCGAAAGTATTTAATTGTATGTGTGTGTGTGGGGGGGGAGGGGGGGTGGAATTGTGGTTCTGTTAAGCGTAAACATGGCAGCGTACCTTGGGAACAAAAGTTCTTGTGGAAGTGCACAGGGGAAATGTGGAGGCTGTTTAGGGTGTATTGCATGGAGTTCTGGATAGGTTTGTCCCATTGAGGCAGGTAGATTGAGGGAACCGTTGTTGACAAGAGATGTACAATTTCTTGTAAAGAGGAATAAAGAAGCTTACCTGAGGTTGAGAAAGCATGAATCAGACAGAGCTATGGAGGGTTACAAGCAATCCAGGAGGAAGCTTAATAATGGACCTGAGAGTGCGAGAAGTGGGGATGAAAAGTCCTTGGGGAGTAAGATCGAGGAAAACCCCAAGGTGTTCGGAATGTATGTGAAGAATTGGAGGATGACTAGAACGAGTTAGGACCGATCAGGGACAGAAGAGGAAACATGTGTCTGGAGTCCGAACAGGTCAGGTATTCACCCGAGAGACAGAGACCTTGAAGATTCTGAGGTCAGCGTTCAACAGCTGAAATGCTTGGACATGTCGACGTGAGGAAAGAGGATGTGTTGGAACTTTTGAAAAAAATATTAGAATGAATAAATCACCGAGATCGCACGGGAAATATCCAATCTTATTACAGGAAGCGAAGGAAGAGTTTGCTGAGCCTTTGACGATAGACTTTGCGGCCTCCCTGGCCATATGAGTCGTCCCAGATCGTTGGAGGATGGCAGATGTTGTTCCTGTGTTTAAGGTGTTTAAGATAGGGAATACGGATAAGCCTGGGAATTACAGAACAGCCAGTCTTACTTTGGTGGTGGCCAAATTATTGACAGGATTTATGGATATTTGATGAAGCATAGGCTGATTCGGGACAGTCCGCATGGCTTTGTGAGGGGAATGTCGTGCCTCACAATCCTGACTGAATTTATTGAGGATGTGAGAAAACACATTTACGAAGATAGAGCAGTGGTTGTGGTGTCCATGAAATTTAGATAGACTTTTGATGAAATTCTTCATGGAAGGCTCGTTCAGAAAGTTAGGAGGCATGGGACCCAGGAAAACCTGGCTGTGTGGAATCAAAATTACCTCTCTCATGGAAGACAAAATGTGAAGGCAGTATTTTGCTCAGGTTTGGTGACCTGTGGTGTCCAGCAGGTATCTGTGATATTTTGATAAATAACTTGGATGAGGATGTGGAATAGTGAGTGAGTAAGACGGTTGATGAGGCAAAGGTTGGCGGTCTTGTGGATAGATTACAACAGATATTGATAGAATGCTGAACCAGGCTGAAAAATGGCAGCTCGAGTTCCACTCGGAAAAGTGTGAACTAATACACTTCGGGAGATCGAATGTGAAAGCAGAATACAAGGGTAATGGCAGAACTCTTAGCAGTGTGCAGGAACAGTGTGATCTCTGGTTCCACGTCCATCGATCCCTCAAGGTTGCCGCTGGGTTTGATAGGGTTATTAAGGAGGCGTATCTTCTGCTGGCCTTCATAAGTCAGGGTACTGAGTTCAAAATCCGCAGATCTACAGAACTCTGTTTGGACCACACAGAGTATTTTGCGTCATTTCTGATCGCCACATTGCAGGAAGGATGTGGAAGCTGGAGAGGAGATTGTCCAGGATACTGCCTGGATCGGAGACCATGCCTTCTGAGGATATGTTGAGTGAGCTAGGGCTTTTCTCTTTAGAACAAATGAAGATGATAGGTGACCTGATTAAGATCTACGAAACGATAAGAGGCATAGATCGAGTGGACAGTCAGACACTTTGTCCCGGAGTGAAAATAGCTAACACGAGGGGGCATAATTTCAAGGTGACTGGAGGGAAATACAAGGCGGTGTCAGAGGAAAGGGTTTTTTTTACACAGAGAGTAGTTGTTGCGTGGAACGCACTGCCGGCAGAGTTGATGGCGGTAGGTACATTTGGGACATTTAAGAGAATCTAAAACATACACATGAAAAAGGTGAGGACTATGTGGGAGGGAAGTATTGGATAGATTTTAGAGCAGGATTAAACGTCGGTTCAACATCGTGGGCTGAAAGGTTTGTAATATTCTGCCGTGTCCCAGGTTGTGGTGATCATCGGATAGCTTGCGGGAATTGGCTAATGTTGCTCGTCGTGATCATAACCCATTGACCGGGAGAGACTGGGGGTAAGACTGCCCCTGCTCATGAACATCACTGGCTGTTTTTTTGATAGTGTGTGGGAAGGTATGGACAACTACCTGTACATGGTCGTTAGTCGGTGATCTTGGGATCATGTGGGCAAATACCGACTTCTGATCATTACCGTGCATTACTATGGAGGTATCAGCCAGTTTGTTCTCCGTTGCTCTCAGGTTAATAGGGATTAATTTGTTAGATTCGGCATGGATTCCTGCTGCTAAACTTCACTCTGTTTTGGTCTAGATGTGGGATCATCAGCCGATAATTACCCAATGACCTCGAGTTAATATGGCGATAACAGCTGAACTTTCTGCTCCATGACATTGATCGGAGATCAATGACTGGCAAGTGGTTGAACATCACAACGCTTTGAACGAACTCTCTGTCTTGCAGTGCGATAGACCTCTGCGACTTTGTGAACAACGACGGGACGCCGATGCATTTCCGAGTTGAATCCTCTAATTTGTAATTAGGTCCAAACCCGACAGCGCAGTGAAAAGAATGGGTGACTAGACAAGAGTTCAACCTATGCTCGGAGACGGCGTGAATATCTTTTGAAACTGAAGTAAAATGTCTATCGTGTTGCTTCAGATGTTATTGAATGAACAGATGGGGAAAATTGATGATGTATCGATCAGGCGCCAATCGGTTCCTTTGACCTATTCCGGTCACCAAATAAGAGAGATCTGAATAGTGTGGGCAGCATAGTGGCATGGATTTTAAAGGTTAGCCAGCGCCGGATCAAACTACAAGTGAAGTGTTGAAGACGTCGAGTGAAAATCAAATAAATCTGAAATTGTTTTGAATATATTTCTACTTCTAGAAGTTCTTGCGGGCTAATGTTTCGAAGTGCCGAAATGCAAGCATGATTAATTGCGTACATTTTTTACACAGTGGTCCCAAAGTACCAATTCATCCGAATACTCAAAAGTGCCGATGAACTGTGAGCAGAACAATATCAGTCTCTGGGTAACTGGAGGCGATATACAGACAGATGTTATCTAACAACGGAGCTGGTACGAAGTACTCGCAGAGATAAAATTAGCCTTTCTTCCATTCAGTATAACAGTGGAAGCTGATTCGGAGGACCACAGTGATTATTCAGAAAGAATCTTGAAAGCTTCAGAAAAGAAAGTGGTGTGTGCAGTGAAGATTCAGTAATTATGGACTCATAGAGACGAACAGCGCGGAAAATAAAACTTCTTGCCGACCAGTAAGCATAGACAAGCTAATCGTATTACCCGGCTCTTGGCCTATATCCTTCTAAACTTTTGTCATACATGTCCACATACTTTTTCATATATATATTGCACTTTCCTCATCCGCTTCATCTGGCACCTAGTTCCATATGTCTACTATCCGCTGTGAAAAGACGTTGCCACTCAGGGTCTGTATAAACCTTTCACCTCTCACCTTAAAACTGTGTCCTTATCTAGATTCCCCAACACTGGAAAAAGAACCGTTCATCCCAGCTATCCCTTTCATGATTAATATACCTCTAAGAGATCACTCCTCAATCTCCTACTCTCCAAGGTATGAAGGACCACTCCTCTCCCTGTAACTCATTCCCTCAAATCCGGGCAGCAGCCTTGGAAATCTTTCTTTTCACAATCTTATCTCCTTCCTCAGGCCCCTGCATCCTTACAATCAAAGACAACATCGGATCAGGTGACTGCACCTCACATTTTATCGGGACTCATTCGAACATTTGGAACTCAACAGTTTCACACACAGTGCCCATTAAATTTGCACTTAACCTAACTTTGGTTTCCTTGGACACATCGCTAATTCCCTTTCATCTTCTGTCATTACTACTTTGGTGCTGTATCGTTTTTGCCTTTCACGCTGATACATGGTTCCCCTACTCCTTCACTTCTTTTTTAATTTGTCATTGCGAACATTACAACACTTATAATACGAAGTCGATAATGAAGAAATGATATCTTGTTTCCGGAGCTCTCCAAACTGCGGAGAGTTCCCCACATTTTCAATTTTCTTTCAAACTTCTACATTATTTCTCTCAAAATGTCAGCATTTGTGGTTTGATGGGCGGCACAAAACGGTGGGCAGAAGGGCCTGTATTGTGCTGTTCTATGGTTCTATGTTTCTATAACAAAAGAGCTGTCCATAACGTCAGGAATTAGGCTGGTTCACCAATGATCGAGATAGCTGAGAGCTTCAAGTTCCCAAGATTAAACATCACCAATAGCTTGTCGTGTCCCGAACAGGGAAAGCCAAGGCCACGAAATCACACCAGCGCCTCGATTTCCTCAGGACCCTAAAGAAATTTGGTATGTGGCTTGTGACGTTCAGCAAATTTTTAACGATGTACCTTAGAATGCATCGCATCATAGTGCATCACTACTTGTTATTGCAACTGCTCTGCCCGAGACCATAATAAACTGCAGAGTTGTGGACACAGGTAAGACATCACGAAAACAAACTTCCCCTGCATGGTCTCTGTCTGCACTGCTCGCTGTCTCGGTTAATGAGACAACCGAATCAACGATCCCTGCCACCCCCGAGGTTTTATCTTCCACCACTCCTATTGGTCAAACGAAACAATAACGTGACAGCACGTTCCCCGAGGCTCAAGGGCAACTTCTGTCCTGCTCATGTATTACTATTGAACGAACCTCTTGTACGATACCATGGACTATTCGCCTTTCAATATTTCTCGCCATGACTTTGCGCCATATTGTCTGCTCTCCCTGCATTTCCTCTGTCACTGCAACACTATATTCAGCATTCTCGTGTTGCGTTTCCATTATACTAACTTGATGAACTGATGTGATGAAATGATTTGCAGATGTTAGATACAAAACATTTTTTACTGCATCTCGGTCCATGTGACAATAATAAACCAATGTAACAATCATAAACCAATTTATTTTACTCGGCTTTGACGTTCACTGTTTTATTAGATTTTCAGGCAGTGATGACGAGTAACAAATGCTGGGAAAGTTTTCATATACTTCCTGTTAAGTATCAAACAATGGCTGAACCGCATTATTACGACCAAAGTCTGAGCACCAGACTGTTAACCAATTACACAATACATTAAAATTAGGAGCAGGACGAACACGGTTCGAGAATTCAGCCACTCGGAAAATGCAGAGTTTGGGTTTTTAGAACACATTGTTTTTAGATTGAATGCATTGCTGAAATAGTGATCAATCACTTATTGTGGTTATCTCTGTATCCTGTTGAACTACAGTCAGGAATGTGTACGAGGTAAATGGCCGGAATAATGCAAGTGAGATAACAATTCAATGATTGTTCTTTGAATTGTATTGAACCACTATTCTTTGGCAGATAAAGAAAATCAAGGAGAATTGAAAGAAGGACAGATGTGCACACCAGAGTGTAAGTACTTCATAGTTATTGTAAAAGAAAAAGAGACCGGGATCTAAGACTATTCAGTTAATAAAAGAGAGAATGTTACAACTTTCGTGTTGCAGCACAAAGCACCGAACGTGGAACTGTGAACACAGGTGCCATACGAAAATGGCCAATGCAAATTTGAAAGCGGCAGCATATTCTGGGAAGTGCTCTTGTATCGGGGAATTTGACCATGGGAGAGCTGGAAGAGTCGTGTGTGGAGAAGATAAAAGTCATGTATTCGAGTTTTAGCAAATGTCTCCTTTTGTCGGTGTGCAGAGAGGCGGGATGGGTAGATGGTCGTCAATATTATTGGTGATAGATCGAATTCAATCTTGGAAATCGGCCCAATGTTAAGAAGTGGGAGGAAGAGAGATAGAGCGACGGGCCGGCAGACAGACAGACAGTGATACAAACAGACAGACTCACCAGGCACAGCGATGACAGCGAGGATGGGAAAGTAAATCGGTCCAATTGTCAGCAGCATATAATTGATCCGCCAGTCCAATGTAAGCCAAAATGCATTTGCAAAGATTAAGTGAGATGCCCAGAAAATATCATTCGGCATATTTCTGCCAATCTGCTCGTAATACTCCCTCTGCTCAACGGCTGATCTCTGCCTGTGCTCTCACGAACTTTGCGATAAATCACGGAAACTTTATAAAGGGAAGAGAGAATCCCATCGGTGTTACAATTATGCTCAATATGAAACGGTCAATAACACTTAATGGACAAACAAGTTCAGATAACTCTTTCATATCCAGTGGGCTGTGGAAGCAGAGATGGGAAGCGACGAGGCAGGGGCAGGTTGAAATGAAGGGGAAGATTATGTATGACTCAGATGAGCAACAATTTCTTAACAGGAAACTAGAGAGATCCATGTTCTGCATAGGGCTAAGATCATTCCAAACATCCATAGAGATTATTGTGGATATTTAGGGCGCCACTAGATACGTGAATGGTAGAAAGAGAAGGTCTTGAGAAACAGGAATGTTATCGGTTTGTTCAGATATTGCACTGGTTAAGTAGTAATATTTTACGTGTAGACATTCATGGGCCTGGGTAAACAGAGGTGTCATCAATATGGTCAGCGTTCGGCCTGGACAAACAATGGCATTTTTAGTGTAGTTAGTGTTGGGCCTGGATAAACGTTAACATTATTAGTGTGATCGGTGATGGGTCTGGACAACCAGTAGCATTATCAGTGTGGCCAGAGATGGGTCCAGGTTAAGTAGCAAATTATCAGTGTGCTGAGAGGTAGATCCAGGTAACCAGGTACATTATCATTGTGGTCAATGAAAGGCATGGTTGGGCAGCGAATAAAATCAGCCTTCCAGAATGAGGATAACAAGTGGGGAATAAAAGGATAAACGGCAGCAATGTTTGATTCTAGTCTTTCGAAACTTCTGTCAACAATTTTCCAGGACTAAATAGTATATCGCCGTTTGATGATCGTAGAAATAAGGATGCGATAGTGTCCAATGAAGAGGATGTGAAAAGCTTCAATCGGATTCAGAGACAGTGGGGAAAACATGGCATTAAGTGTATAATGTGGTAAAAGTGAACGTTTCGACATACTGCATTTGAAAACTGAGTACATTGTAATGCGTGATGATTGATTGGGAGATTTTGATATTTAAATATTTCGGATGAATTGTGCAAGTCAATGAAGGGCAACATGTAGGTGCAGCAAACGTTTCGTAAATATAATTGCATTACACTTTGGCCTTGGGTCGAGGAGGATTTGATGACAGGCGTAATATGTCATTGTGCAAACACACGGGTCTTCGTGGGAACTGATTTGTACAAGAGGAACGAGTTACATCTGAACTGGAGGCGGACCAATATACTGGCAGGCAGATTTGCTGGTGCTGTTAGGGTGGGTTTAAACGACATTGTCGGGGATGGGATCACAAGCATCAGAGAGCAAATGGGAAGCTAGAAAGTAATGCAGAAGTTAGTGACAGCAGGTTGAATACACCTGAAAGGCAAGAGAATGACCCCGACCGAGGATTAAATTGCATTTATTTCCGTGCAAGAGCTCTGAGATATCAAGCTAATGAACTCAGAGCTTGGATAGTGAAGTGGGACTTCGATATGTTAGCCATTGTGGAAAGATGGCTGAGGGAAGGACATGGCTGGCAGCTTTATATTTCGAGGTACATTTGCTAATGGTGAAATAGATGCAGAGGGAAGGGAGGAGGGGAGTTGATTTTTTGATGAAGGGGAATGTCAGAGCAGTAGACAGATATAAAATTACTGAAGGATCATCAAGTGAAGCTCCATGTGAAATAAGAAGGGGATGATCACATTGTTTTTAATGTACTAAAACAAATAGTCAACGGGAATTGGAAGAATAAATATGGAGGCTGAGGAATAAACTACGGGAGTACTGGCTGAGATATTTGCATTATCGTCAGCCAATGATGAGATGTCGGTGAACTGTGGGCGGGGATGGAATGTGAAGGGAGCCGTTGTGGCAGCGAATGTTGTGCCTTTATTTAAAAAGGCGGCAAATAAATACCTTGGAACTATAAGCAAGTAAGTCCATCATCTGTGGTAGGTTGAGGAATATGAGGGATAAGTTATACGTACCGCTGGAAAGACAGGGGTCTATTAGGGGTATTCAGCATGTCTTGTGCATGGGATTATATTACGTATTTATTGAGTGTCTTGATGAGGAGAACAAGAAAAATGATGAGGAATATGAGGGGCAACTATTTTACACAAAGGGAGGAATCCATAGAATGAACTTCTAGAGGAAGTGCTTGAGGAATGGCACAATTCTCTTAAAAGAGAATTGGACGGGCACACTAATCAGAGAGGTTTAGAAGGTTACGGGTCAAAAGTTGGCAAATAAGATTAAATAGGATGGGACATCTTGGTCAGTACAGACAAGTTAGACTGACGAGCCTGTTTCTGTGCTATATGACTCTCTACTGCAAAATAGTTGATAGGTTTCGGCTTCCTGTGAAAGTTTGATCTCTCTGCCATCGTCCGATTAGATCGAAGGTTCACCAGACTGGTTCCGTGGATGTGGATTTGCAGTATGAGGGGATGTTGACTATTCCACGCCAATATAACCTGGAGTTAAAGAATGAAATCCTTCTAACAGAGTTTCACTTTGAACCTTTGAACATTCAAATAAGCTCGATAGGCAAAATGTGGGGATAATATTTCCCTTGGCTGAAGGATTTGGAGGCACATGTCGTCGATCTGGAAAAAGAAATCTCAACTGTGATTAGTGATATTCCTGCACAGATATTTAATGTATTATTGAGGTCCATGGTGAGGGCGACGAGAAATCAGAACACGGTGAAGGTCACTGAAATACCTGGAGAGACGTTAAATGAAATCAAGTGTGGGAGGCGGTGATATGTCTGTGATACATGCTGATAGTTATGTACAGTGTTATTAAGGGCAGTGTACAGGAGAGTGGGAGGCCACAGCACTGTAGAGGTCACTGGAGGACTTATACTACTTTTGTAACGGTGTGGTTGATTTGCAGATGGATGAGTGGTGAATACATTGCGAATGCCAATGAAGTATTGTCATTGTTCTGAGTTCTGGCCCTCAATTCGGCTCCATTAATGTCTTGTTGTCCAGCACATGGATTCCACGCTGGACTGATTAGACAACTGTGCACACCTGAGCCCCATCAGGGGCCTAGCATAAGAACCTGTGTTTCTCTGGCACT
>JARFYF010050048.1:0-14725 GCA_030265395.1 Rhina ancylostomus | reverse complement strand
AGCCACATAGTGATGTGTGTATGGGGAATAAGGCAGGGGGCTAAGCACGCAGCCTTGAGGTGCACCTGTGCTGATGGTCAGCAAGGAGGAGACGTTGTTACTGATCCTCACTGACTGAGGTCTGTCGATGAGGAAGTCGAGGATCCAGTTGCAGAGGGAGATACAGAGACCCAGCTGGATGGTGAGTTTGGCTGGGATGATGGTGTTGAACGCCGAGCTGTAGTGGATGAACAGCAGCCTGTTGTCCATATGGTCCAGAACAGAGTGAGGAGCCAGAGAAATCGCATCTGCTGTTGACTTGTTGTGGCGGTAGATAAATTGAAGTGGATCCAGGTACTCTCTGAGGCAGGGACTTATTCGTGCCAAGACCAACCTCTCGAAGCACTTCATTATGTTTGATGTAAGCGCTACCTGACTGTGGTCATTGAGGCAGGTCACCTCGCTCTTCTTGGGCACCGGTACAATAGATGCCTTTATGAAGCAGGTGGGATCCTCAGACCACAGAAGCGAGGGGTTGAACATGTCCGTAGATACTCCAGCCAGTTGTTGCTCTGCACAGACCTCTAGTTCTCGGCCAGGTACGCCGTCTGGACCAGACGCCTTTCGTGGATTCACCCCCTTGAAGGATCCCTGGATGTCAGCCTCAGAGACTGAAACTACAGGGTCATCTGGAGATGTGGGTGTGTCACGGTTCTCCCCATCAAAGCGTGCATAAAGGGCATTGAGTTCACCTGGGAGAGATGGGTTGATCCCACTTATGCTAACTGATCTCACCTTGTAGGAAGTAATATTGTGCAAGTCCTGTACTGCTGTTAGACGTCCATCCATGATTCCAGTTTAACCTGAAATTGCCTCTTTGCATTTGTAATTGCCTTCCAGAGGTCATACCTGGACTCCTGATGTGTCTCTGGGTCACCAGCCCTAAATGCCACAGGGCTAGCCCTCAGCAGGTTATGAATCTCCTGGTTCATCCAGGGCTTCTGGTTGGCGAAGACTCTGGATGTTTTTGTGGCCACACACACGTCCACGCATATCCTTATGAAGTCGGTGCCCACTGTGGCATATTCATTGAGGTCCACTGAATGAATCCTTGAACACGGTCCAGTCCACCGACTCAAAGCAATCCTGCATTTGCTCCTCCACCTCTCCCATCCAGTTCCTCATGGTCCTCTTCACCGCTGCCAAGAGTGGGTATGATGGAAGTCTTTACACCATGGATAGGGAATATAAATCAGTAAGTTAGTTTATTATTGTCACGTGTACCGAGGAGCAGTGGAAAACTTTGTTTTGCATGCCATCCATACAGATCATTTCAACACATCAGTGCATTGAGGCAGTACAAGGGAAAACAATAACAGAATGTGTTATACTGACAGAGAAAGTGCAGTGCAGGCAGAAAATAAGGTGCAAGTCATAATGAGGTAGATTGAGAGGTTAAGAGTCCATCTTATCGTACTAGGGGACCATTCAATAGTTTTATAACAGTGGGGTAGATGAGGTGAATATGGAAAGTGGGAGTACTGGTCAGGAAAATAAAGTTTATTGGCCAAAGCAAGTAAAATCAATTCAAGGAAAAGTTTCATTTATAAAAATATAATTGTTTTCTGCACCAGGCGAGAAAAGAAAGAGAAAAATTTCTGTTTATGCAGTGTTATTTTCAATTACAGGATGGCCCACAGCTTTTTATACCCATTGTAGTAGAGACTGCCATAAGTTGCGGTCTCACAGAGAGCAATCTCCTAAAAACAGAGCATCACCTATTGGTACTTGTTGAGGGACAAGTGTTGACTAGGCCACTGGAGTTAACTCTCCTGCTCTTCATCAAAACATTGCTGTGGGATCTTTTACATTCGCTTAATCGGGAGCTTGGATTCCACATCCCATCCGAATTCTGACAGCACCTCTGACTGCACAGCACGCCATCAGAGTGGTACGGAAGCCTCAAACCAATTGGAAAGTTAAATTCTTGTTCTGTCATTGTTCATCTGTTATTGGTAGAGGTTATCTCCACTTGTATACAAGCAGGGAATGCTGGAAATATTCAGAAGGTCAGGCAGCATCTGTGGAGAGACAAACAGAGTTAATGTTTCTGGTCAATTAACTTTCTGTCAATACTGGTGTGAGCCAGGCTTTGTTAATGGCATTCTTGTTATTGTGCGAGGAAGTTTGGTTTCAAACTTCATTTTTTGACTGGAGTGCAGGATCTTGCCTGATAATCCACTAAGTTGCTGTGGTGCATACTACTTGTCCCAGTGGCTCATGTGTAGGAGAAGCAGCTCCCCTGGTCCCAGCCAAGATGTCAATGATCCACCAATATCAGACAAAAGAATGAAAGGCTTGCATTTATATAGCAACAAACAACCTGCTGGAGGAACTCAGGGGGTCGAGCAGCATCTGTGGGGGAAAGGAATTGTTGATACTTCGGGTTAAAACCCTGTATCAGGACTTGATTTCATTTTGACCTGAAATATTGACTATTCCTTTCCCCACACAGATGCTGCTTGGTCCGCTGAGTTCCTCCAGCAGATTGTTTGTTGCTCCATATTCCAGCACCTGCAGTTTCTTATGTCCACATCTTGCATTTATATAGCACTTCCCACAGCTTTCCAAAATACAACCAAACCAACAAGGTCTGTTAAGCAGTCCAGATGAAGGGTCTCGACTTGAATCGTCAGCTGTCCATTTCCCTCTCTAGATGCTGCCTTGAGTCACAGAGTTCCTCTAGAATTTTGTGTGTTGCTCCAGGTTCCAGCAGCTGCAGTCTCCTGTGTCTGCATAGGTCCTTTGGAAGTGTGGCCAATGTAGTAACATGGGAACCGCAGCAATCACATTGACAACAGTAAACTCCCAGTGCCTGTGCTATTGAACCGTTCCCTTATACAATGAGATAGACTCTGCCCTCACGATCTACCTTGTTGTGACCTTGACACCTTATTGCACTGCACTCCATCTGCAGCTGTGGCACTTTACTCTGTACTGTTACTGTTTTTACCTGTACTGCCTCAATGCACTCTGTACTAACTCAGTGTAACTGCACTGTGCAATGAATTGACCTGTACGGTTGGTATGCAAGACAAGTTTTTCACAGGACCTCGGTACAAGTGACAACAATAAACCAATACCAATATATCAAGCCCATGAGTTCAATAAACAGGTTGAAGCACCTGAGACTATTTTCAGCCAGAATAATCATTCACTGATGCTCAGTTTAGGTGCCCCCACAACCACTCCCTTCAAACTTGATTACAGCAATGGTCTAAATAGCTCTCAGGGGCAATGTGAGTGTGACAACCACTCAAGCCACTCAATACCGTCCTTCGTGGCCTTGTGAAATTCCCGTGGACCAGCAATGACCCAGAGGCCATTCATTGACGGCAAGTGACATAGATTGTGTTTTGCAACATCCCAGGAGCCTAAATAACGTGGTAAATTGGAATCAAGTAGAAATTCTTCATGGTCTGGAGGCATTCCTCACATCAAGAAAAATGATTGAGGTTGCTGGAGGCTAATCACTTCGATGCAGAATGGAAAGTTCCTCAGCCCAGTGTCCTCGCTCCATCCATCTTCAGCCGTGAATCAGTGGTCTTCCTTCCATCATGCACGGACACGTCTGATGATTGTACAGCTCCCTGTTCCACTAACTATTCCTCAGGTTACGAGAGCACAACCTGGATGACTTTCGGATAGGGCTGAAGCACGGCAAGCAACATTCACACCACCTGACAGTCAGTCAATCGCCATTTAAAACCGGAGAAAATCTCACCATTCACTGAGAGAGTCAGCAGCATTATGAACACTTTAAGTCTACCATCAAAATACCAGAGGTCGTCAATGACCAGAAGCATAACTGAACCAAGCAGAAAGATACTGTGGCTGTACAATCAGGATGGAGACTGAGTATCCTGTGGTGTGACTCACCTTCTGACCCCTCTCCAACATCTCCAAGACACAAGTCAGAAGTGTAATGGAAGGTTCTCCAATACATGGGATCATAGCTCCACGACACAATAGTAACGATGCCATCATATGTTCTGCCACCTGCTTAATTGGCATACCATCTACAACCCAGAGCTTCCATTCCCTTCAGCACTGGCATACAGTGGTTATCGTCTGGTGTATCTACTAAGACCAATGTTGTATCTACTAAGAGTTACTTGGTGGTACCTTCCAAATCTACAAGTTCTATAAGTACAAGATATCCTGTCATTGGCTGCAAACTTCTCTCTGACATACACAAACCTGACATGGAAATGTATTGCCATTCCTCCACCATCACCAGGTCAAAATTCTGGAACTCCCTATCCAACTGCACTGCGGGAGTGCAACGGTACAAGAAGACAGCTCACCATCACAGTTGTGAGGGAGAATTAAGGGCAGGCTTTAAAAGTTGGCCTGGCGAGCAAAGCTCACACGACAGAGTTAAATAAAATCATGAGTCTACGTAAAGATGCACCACCCAGTAAGAGATATAAGGTCCATAAAAAGATGCTGGGACCACAAAGAGATAGATGACACCACATTAGGTACAAGGCACATGGCAATGTCGGATTAATCCAGATAGGATCCACACACCACAATGATGTATGATCCACAGACAGGAGGTAGAGTTATTGAATCGGAAGACAGGCACCACAGAGTTTTGGGGCATATTCGGACATGCAGGACCCTGTCAGTTACATAACACATGGTAATAAAGGACCCAAGGACAGGTATAGGCTCTGTGGACAGGTACATGTACAAAGACATATCGAAAGCTGAAGAACTGGGAGGGGTGTTGTGGGCACAGTGGAGAGAGATGTGTTTCCAGGATAGATATTGAATTCAAAGTGATAAGGAGCGCGAGCAGCAGGCAGAGAGCTGGAGAGAGACGCAGCATCAATAAACAGATCCAGGATACATGGAGATCATTCATGGAGAGATATGGGCACATGATGAGATAGAGGCAGCACAATGAGGTACAGGGAGTGTGGAGGAAGGCAGGACTTGCAGTCAGAAGCTTCTCAACAAAACTGGTCATTAATTACTAATGAAACAGATTTACCTGCTGAACATCAAATTGAAGTATTTCCCCATGTACCTTGTTAATTAGTGAAAAATCATGTTTACCTGCTGAATATCAAATTGAAGTATTTCCTCCATGTATGTTGGCAACATTGTGGTCAAAAAATAATAGGATGTAGCACAACCCCAATAACTTATAACAATAGCCCATACTGCTGCAGATTTCATTATGGACAGCCAGGGTGTATCGCCCTTATGAAGAGAAACCTATCAGAATGAGATACAGACACTTATGTTAAACCCACCACCAACAGCAACGTGAATGCTCAACAATCACTTTGAAGCAGAATTCATCTTGGAGTGTGGCACAAAATGGATGATCGTAACTGGGTCGCACATGATTTCCTCTGTCACATTTTTTCCATCAAATCCTTTGCAAAGGAAGTTTGATTGTAGAAAAGGAGCTATTTCAGATTGCTCTGTCAACATTTTCATTCTTGCCACACTCCATTGACCTGACCCCACCCCTCTGTTCCACCAACCTGCGGCAAGATGAAAACAACCTTGTTGACTTTAGAGAACAACTTGTAATTATAACAACTTTTAATATTGTTCAGTTCCACAAAATACACGGCGTCCCAGGGCGAGAGAGTTAATGCTTCATTTTCATGACCTTTCACTCAGAATAGAATCTGGAAAGCAGATGAGGGAGAAAAACAAAAGCTATGGTCTGTAACGAGGTGGAATGCAGAAGATGTTCATTGCAGAAAGGACTCTGTGATTGTACTTGTTGGTGCATCATCAGTTCTAACCGTCCTCAGGCCTCACTGACCTGACCGCGAAGTGAAGCAATGATATATTCCCGCTCTGCAGCAGATATGTTCCTGTGGGTTTCAGGTCTGTCACTCGCCATCCAGAACCACAGCAGACTCCAGACCACACCACATGCACCTAAAATCATCAAGAATTCAACAGAGAAATGGTGAGAAAGGAAGGCTTCCAACTTTACTGCCAGAAAGGAAATGAACAAATAATTGAACAATCAAAATAATTCAAACATGACTATCACCTAAATCAAATATCTTCTATGATAAATTACTTGAAGGCAGCGTCTCAGTGTGTCAGACACTGGCCTCTCACCTCTGGGCCTCAGTGTGTCAGACACTGGCCTCTCACCTCTGGGCCTCAGTGGGTCAGACAGCAGCCTCTCACCTCTGGGTCTCAGTGTGTCAGACACCGGCCTCTCACCTCTGGGCCTCAGTGTGTCAGACACTGGCCTCTCACCTCTGCCACTGATCTCAGAGTCTCACTACTGGTATTGGGTCTCAGTTTATCAGAAATGAGAGGCCAGTGTCTGCCACACTCTGGCCGTGGCCTCTGTCGTCTGGTACTGAGTCTCATTGTGTCAGATATTGACCTCTTACCTCTGGTGCTAAACTTAGTGTGTCAGACACTGGGCACACAGAAATGTGCAACTGACGGCAAGCACTGACAACTGTCAGGCATGGCCTGGATTTCCAAGCAATATTTAAAAAGCAAGCTTCAGGAGGCTCAGAATATCAGATGGCAGATATCCACAGCCTTACAGAGACCTGCTCCCTGCTGGATCTAAAGGTAATGTGTTATCAGTGGCTGTCACAGAGACCATCACCCTTAAGATTTCTGTCTCCAGCTGCTTCCAGGATCTCTAATCCGCTGGTCACAGGTATGACTTCTGAGCTACTGGTTGCTGATGGGATGGTTGATAGGCACCAAATTATGTAAACTTTGCCTGACGTAACACTGTTCAGAACAAGTTGACACTCTGGTTTATGTCTCCATCTAACTTCCCACAGATGCAGGGCATAATCTACTGCAGTCAATGCACCCGAGATCAGTCAGGAGTATCGTGTGAAGTGCATGGGCTTCCATTACTTCAATATACGGCTGCTGTACAATCACTGGAGGTGTGTGCAATTGTCTCTGGCAGCTGCTACAACACTTTTGCCGTCAGCTGTCCAGTTCTTTGATATCCTTGAGCTCACAGGGTGGCTGTTGGGAGACCAGGAATACCCATTTTGTGACAAGGAAAGGCTGGACAAACTTTGATTGTTTTCTCTGGAGTGTTTTAGGCTGAGGGGTGACCTGATAGAATGATATGAGAGGCTTAGGTCAGGTGATCAGAACCTTATCCCCGGCTGGAAATGTCTAATACCAGAGGGCATCGATTTACGGTGAGAGTGGGAAAGTTTAAAGGAGGCAAGTATTTATTTTACACAGAGAGTGTAAGTGCCTGGAATGTGCTGCTGGGGAAGTGGTGGAAGCAGATACGAATGGCCATGATGTCTGAACAACATTTGCAGCAACATGTTTTGGAGCTCCAGGAGGAACAGAGAGCGCATTATCTGTGGTTAAATCTGAGGAGTAAGGTGACGATGAGAGCAATGCAGTGGCAGGTACTCATGTTGCTACGAGCAAAGTCCTAATTGATTCAATGTTCAGTTATTTCCATGCAGAGTGCTCTGTCTGCCTGCACTCCAACCCCTCACGCACATTTTAATGCAATTGAAACAAAGCTGTCTTGCAAACATTCACCCCGTGCATGTCCCTTCTGTGGTCTTCAGTAGTTATTTGGTTCCCATTCATCATCGAGCAAGTTTAAGGGCAACATGTCATCCAGCAACCAAAAAGGAGCACGGTGATAAAATTATGAGATTCTACAAACGAACCCAGGCTTGACAGTGTAGCACTACCTCAGGCACTCATGGTGTATACCCTTGTGTAACTGCAAGGCTTTACTTTTCCTTTTTCCAAGTTCAACAACCCTTGAGTAGTCCATCAGAGGTCAACCGAAGTGCTCAGAACCCTGACCTTTTGTGCTTATGGCCGACAACCTCTGGCTTTGAAACCTCAGAGGCCCACCAAAGACCTGCTCCACCTAGAACAATGAAGGTCCCAGTGGAGAGAGAAGAGATGAATTGATTGAATGTTGCAACTTATAATCAAGTAATATGAGATATATAAGATATTAATTTATTAGTCACATTTTACATTGAAACTCACGGTGAAATGCGTCTTTTTGTGTTACTGAGAATGTGCTGGGGGCAGCCCGCAAGTGTCGCCACTTCATCAATAGAACTGAGTGTTGTATCACGAGTGTGTATGTCTGCCTGTATTATATTTCATTCTGTCACCAGATAGTTGGGAAATGCCCATCTTTGCATCAGCACTGGCTGGGGATACAGATCTCCCGTGCTTCCTCCTCTGAGCTTTGAGCTGCGAGATATGTGGAGGACTCCTCTGGTTCGATCCCTCTCCTCAGGTGCTGAAGGAAAAGACTGCTGAGTGACTATAATGGAACGTGCTCACCCTGTGGATGGGGTACATCTCAGAAACAGAAAGAAATTGCAAAAGTATTAAACCGAGTGGCGGTGGCTAATGGATAGGTGAGGACATGTGGAGTATCCGAGAAAGAGAAGGATTGTTATGTTAGCAAGGTGACTGGGATTGAAGCAGATGGTGATCCAGTAGGATTGACAAAGCAGGTGGGGTGGGAGTGACACGAACAGCAGAATTTAGATAACCAATGAGGTTAGGTCATTAAAACTGTTCCTGCACTGAGTCCAGAAATGTGACAGGATGTTTCTCCTGATGATCTCATTAGTCACATCTTCTCTGTACCACTTCCAGATTTCTTCTTCTAAATTCCTGCCTAAGAGTATCTTGGTCCTGCTGTTCACAGATCATAGCTGTACAACAAGAGACGCTCCATTAATGGGGGGAGAGCATCCTTCTGTACCCTTATACAACTGTTGATCTTGTCTTGCTTCCAATTTTAGCTTTTCCAAATTCCATCATTTAATTGGGCCTTGAAGTACTGGAGTTGATATCCTGTCAACCAAGTCCTCATCACAATCACAGCTGATTGACTTCAATCCTGGCAGCAAAGTGTCTCCCAGTCAGTAACAGAGCCTTGAAGTCTTTTAACAGCCTCACAAGTACTCAGGGAAAACCAACTTGAACTCTCACCGATTATGTAGAAGGAATATGCCCAACCCATGTGATAGCAGATTGCCCCAGATATCGGCAGGCTGATAAAAATTCCAAAGTATATGCCTAAAACAGAACAAATGAGAACATATTATTGTATTGAATTAGAGATCTGGGAGCTTTAATGCAAAGTTATAGTCAGATTCCTGGGTCAATGTTTTTCCATGAACATAGACCACAGCCCAAAGATAGGCAGTGAGGTACTTGGCCACGCAGCTCATGAAGTCCTGGCGTGGTCTTGGTCTGTATCGAACTGATTGATGTGGACATTCCCAGGACCTCAACCTCCCTGAATCAAGGAATGATTAACGACCAGCCAAGGCTCCAACATGGGCCCTTGCCTGTTGGTGCCTTCTACTAAGTTTATTAATTAGGTGATCTTGGATGTGATTCCCTCTGCCTGCCTCAACTCACTGACAGACAGTGGCTCATTTTGCCTGAAACCTTGCTGACAGAGGGCAGACTGGTAGAGACTGTCACATCAGTTGCACAAAATCATGTGGAATAAAACTGAGTGCAAATAGATCGTTTGACCCAACTCTGCTGCTCTTTGTAATTCCTGACCCACTCCCTGTCCCTTACCTTTCAGCACAGATTCCTATTTACTTTTCTTTCCTCCAGTTATCTCAAGCCGTGCTCACAGAGAGGAGAATCTCATCAATTTATCCTTTTGGTCCAGGCTTAGATTGTCTCAAGGTTGGCTGGGGTTGTTTCAAAGCGAAACACCTCCTGCACAAGAGAAGGACAAAACGTGCACCTGATCTATGATTTTGTGAGTCTTGTACAAGCCAGCTGGGATTGCAGGATCCATGGAGCTGGGTGCTGGGGGTGCAAGGATTCAGTTTTGCATGCTTGAGAGAAGCAACAGTTCTTGCAAGACACAGCAAGCTCAGGCCAGTTGTAGCAGAGCGGCTTTGACAGGGAGTTGCTGATCAGATGTTTTCTCTCATTTACCTTTCTCTACTTTAAGAACAGATTAAAACAAGAGTAGAAATGCAGCCTTATTGCCTCTGCTTTGTGATATTATCATAAGCTTCTGCAGACCCAATGATCTCTCTGCTCTCTGCCTCCTAAACCGTACAAGGCTCAGTGCCAACTCAGAAAGAGCACCTCATCCTTCAACCAGGCATCTCACAGCCTTCTGGACTCAGCAGTCAGCTCAGCAGTTTCAGATAATCGGCATCTTTGGTACTTGATTTCAGCTACAGTCTCAGAGGATCATAGAAATATATAGCACAGGAATGGGCCGTTATGGCCCACCTTGTCCATGCCGGCCGTGAGGCCTACCTCTGCTAATCCCATTTGCCTGCTGCTGTTAGGACGGTACACCAAGGCTGGGAGGTCTCTTTCAACTCCACCTTCCTCCCTCCCTGTCTCTCTCACCACACCCTTCGTTCTTATTTCTCTCATTCACTTACTCTCTCCTGATGCCTCTCTATCCTTCAGTGCCCTCTCCACATCCTCCACTGCTGTCTCTCTCCCATCTCCTACTCCTGTCTCTCCACATTCTCCATTCACATCTCCACATACTATCCTTCTGTCTCTTTACATATCCTCTCTTCGTCCTCCAGACACCTCTCCCCATCCTCTCACTCTCTCTCCACCCTCAGCCCCTGTATCTCTCTCTCTCCATCCTCCACTCCTATCTCGCCCTCTCGAACTTCGCTCCCATCTCTTTCCAGCCTCCACTGTTCTCTCTTGCTCCATTGTTCAGACCTGTCCCTTTATTCATGATTCATGCTTGCTCCTAATCCCGTCCTTCTGATCACTCTCTCCCGATCCTCAGACCTCTCTCTCTCTCCATATCCTTGCTCCCCATCTTTCACACTCCTCTGTCTTCTTCATTCTTCATTCCCGGGTCACCCTCTGCCTCGCTCTCCTCTCTCTCTCTCTCTCTCTCTCTCTCTCTCGCGCCATCTCTCCAACCTTAACTCTTGGTCCCTTTCTCTTCATGCATGACTCCCACTCACACAGACTCCCGCATTCAAACTGTGCTAACTCACCTGAATACACTATGCCGAGGAGTCGAGACCGTTCGAGTGGCGGAGCCCACTTTGACCAGACAGCACTTATTGCAGGTAAGGTTGAACTCTAGTGAGGTGTAAAATAAATTTTGGAAAATTTCAGATATTTCAAACTTGTTTAACAGTCAAAAACATGAAGAACCAAGTGCTGCTGATTGCTCGGGGATGCTCAGAATAAATTTTGCCTGCGGTTTACACCATTGTATGCCCAATTGACACATATGGGACCTTGCTTCTCACTGATGGATGAGGTGGATCTGGATCCATAGGAGAACAGGCAGATGATTGATGCCCATTCTCGCCACCATGAAGCCCATGCCTCAAACGTGCTGGTAGTGAGAAGATGGCACCAAGCAGGCATCATCTGACAACTCATCACTGTTCTGTGGAGAGTGCAAAGGAATGAATGTTCTTTGTCAATGACCCTCGTCAGAACTTTAAAAAAGAGAAAACAAGTGCTTTTTCAATTGCAGGATGGGTGAGAAGCGAAGAGAACAAAGGGGATGTCAGGGATTGGATGGAGACCAAGGTTGGACAAGTAGATGACTGCTTTTTGTGTCTGAGAAAGGGAAATGACTGCTTGTTAATCCAGACTGATCTGCTGTGATTAACATGTCCAATGTACAGTGAGGGTAATGATCTGGCCAGATGAAAACATTTTTGCAAGCTCCCACTCAAGCCTAAACAAACTACAGCCAAAAGGCAAATATAAATCCACATAACGTACCTCTACCAAACCTGCTAGGACTCTCAGCGCAATGACATAGGAAGCTCCCAGGTCTGCTGCAAGTGGAATCAGAAGTGTGGTGACAGCACTGCCAAGTATTCCACCACCAACAAGTAGCTTCCCTCCTACTCTGTCTGCAATGAATCCAGAAGCAATTTGGAAAACAGAATAGCCATAGTAGAAGGCACTTAGAATCCATCCCTGGGTATCAGGACTCCAGTCGTAGACCCTGTCCTGGAACAAATGGCATGTAGAAAAGAGTCAGATTGGATGGTACAGGGACTGGGGAAAAGGATTAAAAGAGATGGAATGCAGAAGGTTAGAGAGAATAAGCATAATGACAGAAACAGCAGTGTGAGAAGGAGAGAATGATTAAAGTGGGTGGGGCAGTGAGAACTACAAGGAAACGACAGGATGATTACATTAGACTGGGTAGTATATTTAAGTATATAGGGTGAGTGTTGTACATAGCGAGAAGGAAAGTAACATTAAATTGAGTGGGATAGTAAAGCAGATGGGAAATGAGCAAAGAAGAACTAGAGTAGGTGAAATGTTTATGGGGACTGAGCAGGGGAGTGGAATTAGATTGGGTGTTACCTTAAAGTGTGTGACAAATGAGTGAGAATGTGAACGTGAGCCAGAGTGAGGGTTAGACTGGATGTGTATTCAGGGCATGAAGAATGGAGTTCTCTAAGTGTTGAGGGAGTGAGCACGGATTAGGTTAAATGGAATATTGAGAGGCATGGGGGTTTGGAGAAAGTGGAATTAAATTGTCTCTGATGTGTGAATAAGGAAAGTGGTAAGGTATAAATTTAGATTCATCTACTATCAGTCTCATCACATTTTCTTGCTATAAAAGGAGAACTTCCTTTTGACACTTGTCTCAAACTAACTCACCCCTCCATAGCTGTTACTATCACATTGGTATTGGTTTATTATTGTCACTTGCACAGTGAAAAACTTGTCTTACAAGCCGATCGTACAGGTCAATTCATTACACAATGCAGTTACATTGAGTTAGTCTAACCCTCACCCGTGCACACACTCACTTTCTCACACATTTGTCACACACTTTCAGGTAACACACGATCCATCCCCACTCTCTCCAGTACTCCTGCATTTTCAAATCCTTTAATAATCCACCAGGTTAATCCCAATTCTTTCGCTCATTCATCATATCCTTTACATTCAAAATATACACTGTTACTGTCCTTGTTCCCCACGCTCACTAAAGTTCCATCCAAACTAATCCTAATTATCCAGAATAGTTTAATGTTACATTATTGCTTCTTCCCCGAATGTTTTACATCTCTTATAGACTGACTCCATTTCTCTGTTCATTCCCTGGGCCCTACAGTAGTTTATCGGGTCTAAACCATTCGACTGCTCACCTCCCACACCCCATTAATATCCTGCCCACTATTCTCCTACTCCCTCTCTTTAACACTTCACTAAACTGGTCACTCCTCGTACTCCTTATTTTAGCCTGGTGGAAATTTAAAATCTATTGGGAATGAGGAAGAGAGGCAGATTAGATTGGTCGGTGCATTAAAAACGTGGTTAATGGGTAAGGCTAGATGAGCTGGAATATGGGAGCGTGGGAATTAGAAGGGGAGTGAGAAAGAAAATGGGAAGGAGAGCAGCAATACACCAGGTGGGATATTAAAAGAGTTGGTGTGACTAGACTGGGTGAAAAGGTCGAACATGAGGAGGGCAGAAAGAGGATGTGAAAGTCACCCCGCGCTCTGTAATAAATCAAACAGCAGAACCAAAGAACTTACCATCAATGCTTTATTAGTTTAACACTAGCGGGAGTGAGGGATACAGAGAAAGTATAAACAGTGTAAGCCGAGCTCTGTACTGAACTCACTCAGAAGCACCAGTCTCGTGTACCTTTATACCCACTTTGTGGGACAGCTCGGTGGGAAGTTGCACTTACTAAGGCAGTTTTTTTACAGAAATCTTTCAGCACAACAAGATATATCTCAAAAAAACGACTTTCTTTCTCAGCCGCACCTGGCCTCAGATCCAGCCAGAACTATAGACACCCCATGGCTGAGGTAATTCCTCACCGTGGGAAGAAGCTGACAATGAGAAACATACCATTAACCCTTACACTGCGAGTCATTAACCCTTGCATTCCCAGCTATCTTTTACAAAGTAAGCAAGGAGTGTGGGTATCATAATTCAGTGGATAACTGTGGTTGGGAAATGATGGGGGGACGTGGAAAGAGCAAGGCAGTATGAGTAGCCTGGAGAGGATTTTAAAGGGCATGGAGAGTTGAGCAGGGCAGTGGTATTAGTCTTGGTCAAAGGCGCGGAAGAGGGTTCTTTGATTAATTGAGATATTAAAGGGTTAAGGGTTCAGGAAGATTATGAATTGACCAGGTGAGAGACTATAAGCAAGGGCCACTGAAGCAGGACAAGATTAGACTTTTGGGCACTTAGAGAGTAGAATTGTTTGGTTGAACTGATGAAAGTGAACGGTGAGTGAGGGAGAATGGGATTAGTGTGGTGGAATATTGACAGGTAGAGTACGAGCAGGGAGTCTGAATGGGAGATTGAAGGGTACAGAGATGGAAGAGGCGAATGGAATTAGCTGGGTGCGATAATAGAGGGTGAGTGGTATGTTAAAGGGTACAGAAATGGAACAGGAGAGTGGAATTAGTCTGAAGATAGTAATAAAGGGTGAATAGAAGAGCATAAATAGTCTGGATGAGGTATTAAAGTAAATTGTGGGACAGGGTGCTTTCTAAACAACCTGCACGTCTTCCCTCTCAACAACGTTTCCCCTTAATATTACCCAACTTGACCAATGTATCAGCCTCCACCACCACCCACGCCCCAACCACTCTCTGGGTGAAAACCCTCCCTCTGATATCTCCCTTGAACTTCCCACCCATTACCTTAAAGCCATGTCCTCTTGTTTTGAGCATTGGTGCCC
>JARFYF010047924.1:0-14766 GCA_030265395.1 Rhina ancylostomus | reverse complement strand
TAACATCCTTAGTAAAAGTGAATGAAAATTGTGTTGGACTATTTAAAAAAAAATTTGATAGTCCAGAAGATCTGCCTGACCAATACAACCAATGTCCCAAGTACACCAGATTCACTAAGTTTCACTGTATTACTGCATCACTGTACCATTATATCTCTGCATCATTTCTATTGTATTCACTGTCTAGGTTTCGGATTGGCTTTCATCGCCTACCCAGAGGCTCTTGCACAGCTGCCATGGGCACCCCTGTGGTCCACTTTGTTTTTCTTTATGTTGTTCACTGTGGGAGTCGACTCTCAGTTTGCAGCTATAGGTAAGTGTGGAATTCTTTCCTTTATGTAATGAAATTACCAAAACTGTCATGTTTATAATGTGAGAAATTTTCACCGGTGATGGTAACGAATGAACACATCTTGTTTCTTTGCGCTAATTCTCCACTCACTGTCTTCCTGGAACATCCAGCTGCTTGTTTTAAATGAGTTAAAATCTGAAGTGAAGCACAATTCAGAAAAATGTCCGCAGGACTGTTTGTAGTACAACCTCTGTTGCACAGTTATTGCAGTATTTGAGAGTCTTCCTGTTCAGATTATAATTCCTCTCTTTGTGTTTCTAATTGCTCATTGTACCAGTATGTTAACTTTCAGTGTCTCATGTACAAGGAAGCCCAGATCCTTCTGAACAGCAACACCATTCAATCTCTCACTATTTAAAAAAAAATCCACATTTTAATTTTACTACCTCAGTGAATTTCTATATTACATTCGATCAGACATGATCTGGACAATTCACTTATAAATCCCTTGGACCCTCTCCACATTCTCCAAACAACTCTCACAGCCACCTGCTTAGTAGCATCAGCAAACTTTGTAAAATTACACTTGATTTCCTCATCTGAATCATGGTTAGAGCTTGTGAACAGCTGGGGTCCAGCACCGATCCCTGTGGCATTCCAGTAGTCAGCCCAACCCAATCGTAAGGTGAAACAATTTTTTTGTACTCTCTGCCTTCTGCTCATTAACCAATCCTCAGTCCACAGCAGTGCATCACCCCCAATCCCATGTGCTCTAATTTTGTTTAATAACATCTTATCTGGCAACGTATTGAAGGCCTTCTGAAAAGCAAAGTACATCACGTCTGCTGGCTCTGCCTTATTTGTTCTGCTCATTACAACTGCAAAATTTTCTAACAGATTCATCAAACATAATTTCTCTTACCAAAACCCATGATGACTCTGTCCAACCTTAATATTATTTTCTAAGTATAATGCCATCTTTTCCTTAATAATAGATTCTCCCATTCCCTTCACTTCTGATGTCAAGCTAGCTGGTGTGTGGTTTCCTGCTTTCTCCCTCCCACCTTTGTTAAATAGTGAGGTTACATCTGCCACCTTCCAATCTTTGGGAACCATTTTAGAAATTATTGAATTTTGGAAGATGCCAACTGCTGTGTCTGTTATACTGTATCTGGAGCTACCTCTTGGACTGCAGGTCAGTGGGTCTTGGGGGGATTTAATCAGCCTTCAATTCCATTATTTTCTGTAATACTTTCTTATTCCTGCTTATTTGGTTGAAATCCTCATTCAATGATGTGTATGAACATATAAATTATGGACAGGAGTAGGTGTTTGTCCCCCATTAAATGAGATCTTGGCTAATCTGATTTTGAACTCAATCCCATCTACCTGTGGTAACTTTTCATCCCCTTTGCTGATCGGGTATGCAGATTTTTGTTGTAGCAATATTTCAAAGACACTCTTGAAATTCCACCACCCTTTCAGGAATCCCAAAGACTCACAACACTATGAGAGAAATGATTTTGCCTCCTCTGTCTCATGTGGCCGACACCTTATATTTTAACAGCTGGTAGGGTCAGCCTGCCAGCAAACCACTTCTGGAAGTGGAGCTTGTTACTTTCAGAGGAAAGGATTTGGCCTGTCAGGAGATGGCTTGGGGAACCAAGCTGGCGCTGGGGCTGAGAGTGGGGAATGGTGAGCATAGGCTATTCTCTGAGGCAATCCTGTAGAACCATTCTGTGATTCAGTTTGTTGTGCTAGTTATTAATTAACCATGAATCTTATGTAATATTTTGTTTAATTAGAAACCATTTTAACATGCCTGGCGGACCAATTCCCCAAGTATCTGCAATCAAAACGGTCTCTGCTGACAGGTGGTGTTAGCTTGATGTTATTTCTCCTTGGCCTTGTGTGTGTAACACAGGTACGCTGTCCTGTAATAGTTCACTATGTGTCTGCATGTGATAGCAGTAGGGAGCTGCAATGTGGAGGGAATATTGGGAATGAGGGGAAACAGAGTGCAACAAAGGAAATAACACTTGGAAGAAAAACAAGGTGGGTCAAAAGGGAGCTGATGGAGCTCAAGCATCAGGGACTGCCAGTGGGTAAAAGGAGTTAATTGTGTGGCAGGTAGAAAGCAGGTTAGAAAGGTGCAATGAAGCGGTTTCTAACACTTGTGGATTGCAGTGTACCCCAGGTCAGGGCATGAAGAGAGAGTTATCCCCATGAAGAGGTGGGAAGGGTCTGTGAAAAAGGAAAGTTTGTGCAGCCTGACATCAGCTGGGATACTGAAGTGGCTGGGCCCTGATTTGGTTGATGGACTACAGGAATGCTTCTGATCTCTGGGCATTGAACCCACGAGAGGCAATCTCATCCTGACCTGCTGTTTGTGCATCACCCAGAAAATGTTCAAGATCAGAATCAGATTAATAGATGGTGATAAGGGAAGCATTGGAAAAGGTAACACTGCTGAGGGTAACGTTGATACTGAAATCATTCTCTCTGTTTCACAACAGCTGGAGAGCAGTCAGAGATGTAACTAGCAGAAATGCAGCTGGAAACAATTTAAAAATGATTTTATTCAGAATTACAAATGTCTCCAAATATTCAAAGGAGGAAATGTGTTCTCTGTGCCAATCTGCTTAATCTAATTCAAAAGGAATGTTCGGAGTTTGAAGAGATGATGCGATCGACTACATAGCTAATCCCAGAATTTAAAGGAATGGTGAAAACTGAGCAGGCAGGTTAGAACCAGGTGGTTTATAGGAGAATTAACTCGTATCCCATGAGACGCACATTTTGAAACTTGAGTGCTGCAGTTTTCCCATACAATATTTTCTAATTTTCTGTTTAATTTTAGGCTGGGATTTACTGGATAAACTTAACCGATTATTTCTGTTCTGGATGGATTTTTGTTACTGTAGCCCTGTTAGAACTTGTTGGTCGAACCTGGATTTATGGTAAGTACAGATTTATGATAAGTTCTGAGAAGGCACTGAATCAAATCAAATCATTAAATTCAGCCAAATTAAAACAACTGATGGGGAGCCCTTCATACCTTAAGCTCCAGATACAGTAGAATACCTTGTCATACCTTTAGTGATGACAAGCTCTCCTTAGTTGTCAAAGTCCTTTGGCCTCTGGAACCACTTGGACAATGTAAGACAGAGAAATCTTTCCATATCCTTCACCCTTGATCCTTTGCTCTTGCTGAATTACAGCGGCTTGTTGGGTAAACATTGCTGCAGCCAGTTTGCGGATGGGAACGTTGTCCAATCACCTTCGCCTCCTCCTCTGGATCCTCACCATGAAAGAGAAAAGACAGGTGATTTAGTATTCCTGCTGTCCACAGGGGTAAACAAATTCATCAAGGACATTGAGATGATGATTGGGAAAAAGAGCTGGCTTTTCTGGCTGTGGTGGAGAGTGTGTTGGCTTTTCATCACTCCGAGCTTGCTGCTGGTGAGATTTCACATCTTTTATTGATTTAAAATGAAAATCACTATCATCCATCCCATTGCATCTCTGACTCATTTCTGCGCAATCATTCCAAATAGGTGATCTTAGCCTGGTCTTTGGCAACATTTGTCCCACCAACGTACGGAACCGTTGAGTACCCCGTCTGGGCAACAGCACTCGGCTGGTGTATGGTTATCTCCTGTATCATGTGGATCCCCATCATCGCCATTGTGAGAGTTGCCCAAGCTGAAGGCACCACATTGCATCAGGTAAGGAAACACCTTGAAGTCTTTCAAAGAATGAATCCATGTAATTGACTGACTACTTTATCTGACATCTTGGGTCATGCAAAGGAGAGGGCAGTGGGGAGGAAGGTGCTGGAGCTGAGGTCATTGGGCTGTGAAATGCTTTACTGCCTGTGGTAAATGAGGGACTGAGTAAAACTACACTTCAAAGGAATGAAATGAATATTTGAAGAGGAGGGACATAAAATGCTGAGGTGATGGATGGAGGGGTGGGAGGATTCATAATGGAGTCCAATGTCCTAGGCTGAATAGCCTTTTCATGTCCATGAATGATCACTACTGATCAGCAATGAGATGTCTTTCCTTGAATAACATATTTATAATTCCCTAAATATTCAAGTGTAATATTGAATGATATGAAGAAAACTCACCCATGGGTGTGTTCCGTTACCCAGCCAATCAGCCAGGTGGGCAGTAAGAACACAGCAATAGATCCAACCACCACCCCCTACCCTGTATAAGAAAGTGATCAACAAAAAATAATTGCTTAAAGTACACCAAATAAATCTTTGAAACCTATTAAAATTCTTTATCCAGTTTTAAAACCTGCTAAAGTTATGGAAATCTCCCATGTCCTATTAATTTCTCCTGCACCGCACTCAGCTGATGATCTGAGGGAGTGTAACAATGGCAGCTGACAGGTAAAACAGTAAAGTGATCTCTGACTTTCCCTGCCCTGTGCAGTGACACCCAGCGGGTGCTCCGTGGTTCCCAGCTGCAGTGCCACTGGATCATTATCTCAGTAGCTATGGGAAACCAACCTGTGTCCCAACACTGCCAGATCATGTTGTGATTCCTGGGACCCCTTTATACAACTCAGACTGCACAATCTGCAAGAAATCAGGACAGAGAATGTGTGTGTTACACATTTAGAGCAAGGTCAAGTGGTCACAGTGGGAGACTTCCAACCAACCTCTGAACACAGTGGAAGCAGATAACAAATTGTATGACTGGTGGTATTCTGACAGTTCCAGCAAATTGTGCTCCTTATATGGACCCATTTCATATGACACTCTATTTAAATCCACCCCATGACTTAAGTCAATTGTCATTGGATGGGTTGTACTTCAAACTTAAATAGGAACAGATCTTTCATCAGACAAGCTGCCAGTGTTTGCATCTGGAAAGCAGGTTTTAAGAGGTGGGAGTGATGTTAATTCTGACATCATCACTCCATCCCATGGCACAGTGACTCTGCAGGTAGTGCAGCTGACTCACGATTCTAGTCAGCTGAGTTCAATCCTGATCTCAGACCCCACCTGGGTGAATTTTATACCTTCTCCCTGTAACCACATGGGTTACCCTTGGGTGATCCAATTGTCTACTATAAATTGTTCCTTGTGTAGAGGGGTGATAGAAGAATTGGAGGAGTTGATGGGCATGTCAGAGAGAATAGGTTACAGAGAAACAAGTAGGGGGATGGAACTTGTGCTTGCTCTGAGAGCCATCATTGACTCAATCAGCCAAATAGATTCTCCTGTTCTAATGGAATATGAAAAAATATGAAAAGGTACAGCAAGCAATTAGGAATGCACATGGTGTGTTAGTGTTTGCTACAAAGGGTTAGAGGACAGTAATAGAAAAGTCTTCCTAAGTACAAGGCTTTAGTCAGACCATATCTGGAGCACGGTGTGCAGATTTGTTCTCCGTACATTGGGTTAAAATCCTTAGCTTGCTCAGTGAAGTATAGATTCACTGGATTTATTGACCTATGTATTGTAGATCTCCAGAACAAGCCACCGTTTTCTTCAATGAACACTGTTTCATTTAATTCCTCTAAGCAAGAGATGTTCTGCATCTAGGGCAGCGATCACCTCACACAAACAATAGGTGCGACTTAAAGTTCTCAGGGCCAGTATTATCCTGGGAAGAATTTCCAAAATGTCCTGTCTCCAAATCGGCTTGGGTTTTATCTGGTCTGTCACCTTGCATGCCCACATGCCCAGATCTCAGTCTTGAGTGATAATAATATGTTATGATGTATAAGGTTAATAATTGTGCGGGAGAGATGTGAGAGACCAAAGTGTCTTTTCCTAGATGCCATTTCCCATGTGTTCATGTATAACATCAATATTGTCAACCATTCCCTGATTTTATTATTTAACTGACCTTCCTCTAAAGTTCTATCACTCAATACACAGTTAGATTCTTATTGACAGATCTCTGGGCTAGATTTCATCCAGTCCAATAATATTGTAAAATGATGTAATGCCTGTTTGACTTTAACAGCCTGGGCTGGAACCTGTTTATAACAGGTTAACACCTCCTTTTATTTCATCTTCAGTTTGGGGTGCGTTTTCTCCATCTAGCCTTTCACATGGAAGATCATTTTAAGTGCAGACACCGTGGGGGAGAGTGCCTTGGGCTGAAATATGGTATAAAATTGAGGCAGTATTTAACCAAGTGCTGGTACATCTCAGCAACAATGATGTCAGCTCGATGCATTGACATGAGCAGCAGAGGCTGACATGACCTTGGCTGAGGAGGGGATGGAATAAGGAAGATGAGCCAGGAGCATGTTGGAGCTGTCAGGTGTCACGGTAACAAAGGCTTTACAGTTTGAGAGCTCTACAGTTCTCTATCTCACAGTCTCAGTGTAGCTGTGAGGACAGAGATCCAGGTGCATAAATCTCTGAAGGTGGCAGAGCAGGTTGAGAACCTAGCTAAAAGGAAAACAGGATCTTGGGATCATAAATAGATGCACAGAGCCACTCATGAGGAACCTGATGTGGTCACAGCTGGAGCAGTGCACCGAATTCTGGCCAGCACACTTTATGAAGGATGTGAAGGACTCAGAGGGAGCAAAAAATATTTACTAGAACAATCCCAGGGATGAGGAACTTAAGATTCAGGGAAAGGCTGAAGATGGTGGGATTGTTTTCATTAGGTTTCAGAGTAACAATGGCCTAGACAGAGTCAGCAGGGAAGAACTGTTCCCATTGGTGCACGAGTCAAGAACCAAAGATTTAAGATCATTGGTAGAAGTACCTACAATGACAGAAAGAAAATCTTCTCAACACAGCAAGTGTTAACATTGCCTAATATGGCTGAAGAGAGATTCAGCCATGGCTTCCCAAAGGCAATTGGATCAGTAATGGAAAGAAAATGTATAGACTGGAAAAGTGTTGTTAGTGAGAGCAGCTGCACTGTTGTTGCAGAGGGACAACATGAACTTGAACCCTTCTCCACTGTATCATTCCATCCTCTGCTCAGCCAAGATCACACCAGACTTGCTGTTCATATCAGAGCATTGAACGGACTCCACTGTTGTTGAGGTGTACCAGCACGTGGTTAAACACTGCCTCAGTTCCATGAAATGGGCACTGATAAAATCTAATTATAATCAGCTGGAGAATAGTCTACACTGGAGATTCATGAGTTGGGGTTCCAATTTTCCAGTGAGTGTTTGTTGTGAAATTGTTTTGATGTTAGCTGTTGGGAAGAAGTTTCAAAAGTGATGATCTTTGCTGTACAAAGATATCTTATTCATCTGGCTGCCTGTTTGCTCACTAATGAATTAAAGTTTAGACATGGGAGCGTAATTGCTGTGATAAACATAAGCTGCCACGTGTTAGAACAATCCACAGGAAAATCTGATCAGGACTTCTATTTGGAAATCAATAGTCAAAAAATATCTAAGTATTAAAGTTTACACTTCTTTCCACAGAAGCTTTCTGCTGCTTGTGCATCAACTCCTGATTGGGGTCCATACTTGGCACAGCACAGAGGAGAAAGATACCGAAACAAGCCTGATTCTGCAGATGCCTCTAACAGAGTGGATCTTCTTACTGACCCTGAAATGTGATCTGTTGAGAGAAGATCTGCAGTGTGTTCTGCTGCTCTCACTGTAACTGCATGTAAGAACTTCTGAACAGCCAGCAACTCACTGAAATACATATAAGCATCAGTCTGGGGTGGGCTGGGTCCAGGGGAGGTCACTGAACAGTAGATTTTCTGCATCATGACCATTTGTTCATGCCCCACATGACCCTTGGGCTTAATGTATGGGATTCCAGACATTGCATTAAGGTTGTCAGGAACTCCTCAACAATTCCCATGTAAAGTCTGCAGTGGCTGAGGTTTCTTGGATTAGTCACAGAATATGACAAGGATCAGAGGGACTGATCCACTTGTTGTCTTGTCAGCAGTTGCTGACACACTTGGAACACTGACTGTCCATGATCAATGCTGATGGTCAGAATGTCCTGACAGGGTCCAACCTGAAGTCCACTGGGCCTGACTCACTGCTGGAAGCGACTTTATAAATCAGACAGGCTGCTGAATGTGACCTGGGTAATTCTTCTTCCATAATCACTTCCTTTTCTCCAGTTTTTATGTGACAATTATACAACTGGTATAAAACTTCTTTATTCCCCTTGAGCAGATATTTGTATTAATATTACACTGTTAGAATTAATGTGTTCTAATCAACCATGAACCAAGATGAATCTGACCTCAAGAGTAGCAGGGCTGAACAGAAGAACACTTAATGAAAAATATTAACAGGCAATTTTCAAACTGTTGTTGTGGTGCTAAATCTGACATTGATGCAACCCCATCAGTGCACTGGGACCAGGTGAAAACCCTCCTGGCCATTGTCCACTCTTCCAAGAGCAGGATATTCATCCCAACCAGATCTGCATTTCCATCTAACCTCACTGCAGTAATTAGCAACAATATCTAATCTTTTATTCTCAACTCCCTTTGACTTCAGACATCAAAGAATAAACACAGATCCTGCACAGTTCCATCAGCATTGTGCTCATTAGTCAGAGTACTTCTGTGCACTCCCTTTTGCAGAATAAATTGTTGTAGCATCAGTTCTTGTGCAAATCTGATTTGGCACTCTCAGTCATACCCACCGAGTTCTTCCAGCAGTTTGTTTTGTGCTAATTAGTGCTGATTTATAGCAATGCTTGGAGCTTCCTGCATAACTTCCCAGTTCACTGTCCTCTGGCAGGAACCAATTGTGCTGCTTCAGAACATACCTTGGTTAATCAGAGCCCCGTATACAGCTCTGTTCTGTAACTTCCAGGTAATGGGAAAGTTAAGTAGACTTGAAGGTATAGTGTGAAAGAGAGGGGAAGGTACAGTATGTGAGAATGCAAAAGGTATTATGTGCGAGAGGAAGGCGGGGGCGGAAATAGAGAGCGAGGACAGACAGGGAGGGAGGGGATTTCCATTTGTGGAACAGAGTCACAACAGTCTGCTTCAAGCTATCTGCAACATTGATCCAACCTTTCTGCAAAGAACACAGTTGTGACATCAGTCCTCGTGCAACTCTGATTTCATGCCTGCCAGCCAAATTAGGCTGTGGATGTGCACCTTCCACGCGGAGTGAACCACACACAGACAGCCAGGTGTTAATGGTGGGAAGACCGCCATACCTGCACCATTAAAAACACTGCAGATTGGTTGGGGAAGGTGTTGGAGCAAAGCTGCTGCTGTCTGCATCTGAACTAGAGCGCTGCAGGATTGCAAACAAGTTCTGAACTTTGAGGCAAAGGCTTCTGCTTATTTATCCCAAAAATGACTGTTTCTTCATTGGTTCACTGGGCCTTCTGCACAGCAGGAGAGGAGGGAAGAGTTATGACCCAGGAAGACTTCTCACTCAGTCTCACATACAAATAAAGAAAAAAAGCCAGATCTTGGTGACACAATTTTCCTCTCACTAAGCCCCTGTGGCTTCTCAACTGTCTCCACTAGAGGACAAAGTACAAAGTACAAAGTACAAACCATTTTTGGTTGCTGACGTAAAAGACATTGTTGGCTGGACACCGAAGTCATATTAGTCTGGCTGCAGTCCAGACTTTGTCAGGGTTTGAGCTGGACCAATGGGCACTTCAGGATCCCCAGTCCTGTTTTAGCACTCAAACTAACCAGCAATAACTGATTTAACAAGTACTACAATCTAAAGAGCACTGACTTAATCCCTGAGCATTCCTCTATTTAAGTGCTAAACAATTTAACTATTGTTAACCAATTTAAATAGCCCTATCAAAGTTAATTGGCACAAATGAATTAAACCAGTGCTTACTGCTACAGCATTGACCATTCCAGTTTGTAGTAAGCTCCACAGATCAAACATTATTCTTTACAAGAACTTAAACTGACATTCTTGATGGATAATTTGAACAATGTAACATTTATGAGCTCTGATGCTGAATCATTTCTTTCAGTTAAAAATTAAACACCTTATAATGCCTTCCCTGTGCAAATACAATTGAATAAAACCTTCAGGGTTCAAAATAGGGTGCTCTTAACTCTTAAAAAAGCCCCTGTTATGATGGCATTCAATAATAGACACACAATGCAAATAAACCTCCATCTGAGTCAAACTCTCATTCTCACTCATCAAACTGGACATCCACCCAATGGTCCTCCTTAGGAGGAAGCTGCTATGGAACAGTGCTGGTCTCTGCAGCAGTTTTCACCCAGTATTACTCACTTGGGTCCTGATGTGATCCATGGAGCAAGTTTTGTTGTTTGTGTGCAGCCAGGTTGTATTAATGATTTCAGAATATCCGAGTGAGACTGCAGAGTGGATCTGGAAAATGTGGAGCATGGTTTAGAAGAACAATTCTTTGGGAACAAAGATGCAATTCCAGTCAAATAATCAGGGCCACTGTTGGAATCAGACTGAATCAGTCTGATCCCTCCCATCAACTGAGTGAAGGTTCAGAAGGATCAGACAGAGGGACAGGCTTCACACTCTACTCACAGTACAGTCCAGCTCTGGTAATCACTCTTCCTGTGATGGTAGATTTTCACTGAGTCTGTATTCTTAAAGGAGATTAAGGCATTAATGGTTCCCCAAGGAGTTTTCACTGTCACAGAAACAATGAGAATGTGAAGTGACTTTGAGCTACGTACAGCCCTTGTGCCTGTACTGGCTCGCTGAAGGTGCAGTCTTCTTCAGTCTACATCCTCATTCTATCTCTGACTCAGTAAGTTTCCCAAGTATTTATCCAACAGGCTCTAAAAATATTGATGAAATGAGCGTCTGTCATGCTTTGAACCAGAGAATTAAAGATCTCAACTACACTGAAAAAATTTGAGGAGACGAGATGCTGGATTCTGGAGCAAAACCCAAACTGCTGGAAGAACTCAGTGGGTCAAGCAACATCTGTGGAGGCAAAAGGATGGTTGATGTTTCAGGTTGAAACCCTGCACCAGGACATAATTGCTGTTTCTCTCTTCTGGGCCCTCACTCACCTGATTAAAATGGGATTAGACTGGTACAGTCAGAGTACAACAGTGACTGGAAATTATTCTTTGTTCCCAAGGAAAGGGGCTTCTAAACCATCCTCTCTATTTCTCAAAGCTCCTCTACAATGTTAGTTTGGATGATGTATACTCTGGAATGGTTAACTCAACACCTTGCATGCCCCCTCCCACACCAGAAAACAAAAAGGACGAGACTGTGAGTAGGGCAGAGGACATGATAACTAATCAAAATATTCCATCGAGATACCAGAGGTACAACAACTTCGAGGTGATGGTGCATGATTCAACAAAATCTGTGGATTGTGTTCTGAGTCACTGGGAGTTTTGCAAAAAATGGCTTCTTGCTGTTGACCTCAACTGAAATACATTGAATGATGTGGAATTGAATGACAGATAAGAACTAAAATTTCCAGAGAGGATTTAATCTGCTCATCTTAATCTAAGAATCATTTAAATGACACATTGAGTGTTAATTTCTGCTGTGTGTACACTGATAATTATCTAGGAGTAGCCTGGAGTAAGCACTGCCTCTTCCCTTCCCGCATCCAGGGACCCAAACAGTCCTTCAGGTGAAGCAACAATCCACTTGCACTTCCAGTCTAGTGTAATACATTGGTGCTCACACTGTGGTCTACTCTATACTGGTGAAGCCAAGTGCAGGTTGGGTGAATGTTGGCTTTGTGGAGCACCTTCATTCATTCTGAAGGGCCAACCCTGAGCTTTTTGTCACCTGCCACTTCACGTCTTGATCCCACACTAACTCTGACCTATCTGTCCATTGCCTCTGGCACTATACGGATGAGGTCCAATGCACATCTCATTTTCCATTTAGGCACACTGCAGCCCTCTGACTCAATACTGAATTCAACACCTCAGGTAATACATTCTGTGTCTGTCAGAACTGACCAGCTCTGCTGTACGTCATCCATCCATACTTCTGATTCAGTTTTTTTCTCTATTGAATGACCTTATCTGCTCAGCATTTTACAGCTTTTGCATTCCTTTGTGTTTGTTCTCTCCAACTGCCTTCATCTCACAACTGCTAATTTCTTTCTTCATATAATTTCTCTCCAACTGCCCTCAATAACTTGTCAACCAGATTACCTTATCAACTGCCTAACTCCATGGCAAATTGCCCTCACCCTATCAGAAATCTTCCCTTTGTCCTATCCATCCCTCCCTCATCCTTCTACAACTTGTTTTCTCCTTTTCCTCATTCTGATGAGGTGTCTTTGATGTGAAAGATTAATTTAGTTTCTCTTTCCACAGATGCTGCCTCACCTGATGAGAGTTTTCAACATTCCCTGTTTTTATTTCAGACTTCCAGCATCTGCAGTTTTTATCATTTTTCGCAAACTGTGGGTGATGTCTGACTCAGACGTTTCTCTCATTGTTATCAACTCACACATTCAGTAATTTGGTAGAAACTTAATTACACAAGGATGAGCAACAACTAACAGTATCCATAATACCCACCTGACGATGAGAACTAACCACTTCAGCAGCTGCAGTAAAGACCACCATCCCCTTCAAAGGAGGGTTAAAGTCACAAATTCTCACCTGATGGTGGCTCGTAAACCCTTCCCCAATTCTGTAAGGCAACACTGGAGGACACAAAAATAAATCCTTAGTTTATGATGAGAATTGTGACAATTCTTAAACACCACACCCACAGCCCCAGTCTGGATAATGCAGTCAGGTACTTCCAGGTGATCTTATTTCCTCATGCATCCCAAAGTTGTGCATGCTGCAGGTTCATTAGCCACTTTTAATTGCTTTAGTGTGTCAGTGAATAGCAGAATCTTGAGGGGAGGGGAAGGGTTGTGTTGATGGGAATGAGGGGAGAAGAGAGTTAGGGTTAAATTGGTCTAAAATGGGTGCTTGAAGATGAGCACTGTGTCAGTGGGTGAAAGGGCCTATTTCTGCATTGTATTGCTCAATGATGTCTCCCACACAATGATGTATAAGTCAAATTCACTCTTCATTTTGTCAAATGTTAAAACTGACAGACTGAATGATGAATATTTGCTATAAAGTCTTTACACAAAAGACATCATCTCCATACCTCTGGGTGTCCTGCTGTAGGTTGTGTCTGCACCCCACCAGCTGAAGCAGTCTGCCCACAGCAGGAGGGAACAGGAAGGAGGCAAACAGGTAGAACATGCTCTAGCCAATGATGCAGTTGTAGTAAAAGTGCACGATTGTGATCAGAAGGACCATAGTAATCCCCACACTTGGAGAGAGCAAGAAATAAGCAGTTACATTACTGAAGCAAATTGTACCAGTTCGGCCAGTTTGACAGATTGCCTTAACAAGGAGCCCCATTATTTGTGCTGTGTTCAGTGAAAATGTCTCAGACGACCATACTGTGGGAAATCACACTGCCTGGAGTCAGTTTAACTCATAGCCACAGGATTTGAGATTCTCTGACACATGGAAAACTGGGTTGAACATCAATAAATGATTACGTTTGATGTTAACTTTGAATGGGGGAGGGAAGGTTTGCCCCCGGGTTCTAAACATGTGGAAGAACTTTGAAGGGAAGAGATAAGACTGGACAAAATGAACTGGGCTGAGCCATGGAAATTTTCAGATTCTTTGGGGCAATCTATGAACAAACCAGATACCTAAAGGAAAGAATTACAACTGTGCAATTAAATAACAATCAACCCAATCTTTGACATTGTGCTCAAAATTCTACCTTGTCAGAGAGTTCTCATGGACTTTCATTGGCAGCCCAATTGCTAAATATGATTGGAAACTGTGTGCACACAACACATTTCCAAGCCTTCTGTCATGTTCCTCCATAAATACAATATGCTTGCATGTAGACTAATCAGCAGAGTTGAGTGTCATCAGTGTGGAATGCACCATTGATCTCTCACCTTTATTATCTTGAATATGTGGAGAATGTGGCCTCCACTGCAGGAGCACAGGCCTTTATGCAGAGGCCAAATGCCAAGTCCCATAGAAAATCAAAAGGGCATGTCCCCACTTGGGTTGCTGCTGGGGAGTCCATCAGTAGAGATTCCAATGGAAAGGGTCATTCTTCATTCAATAAAATCAAACTATCCTCTTTTATCCTGCACTACCTAGAGGGTTAGGACCTGATAGCCACTATCCCTGTGCTGGGTGACCACTCCCAATGGCCAAAGTCCCATCACACACTCCCCTAGAAATTTAAGGATAAACCTCTCTCAAGGCAGCTCCAGTTTCAAGAGGTACCACCAATGAGAGATTCTGTGGAGGCAATTCAGCCTTTGCCCACTCTCCAGAACCAATAGACCCATTTGCCTGCACAGTACTTGAAATTCCCAATGCAGCTGTCCACACGACTGTGTATTTCATTCACTGGAATCTCCCTCCTCCGAGACTGGCACCAGTTTGTGTAGGTTCTGCTTCATAGATCTCTAGGCTAGAAATGAACTCTACGGAAAGGGTTACACCAATGAAAGGTTTACTGGGAGCTGAACAAACTGGAGT
>JARFYF010047579.1:3099-14775 GCA_030265395.1 Rhina ancylostomus | reverse complement strand
CCAGCATGGAATCCATGTGCTGGACAACAAGGCATTAATGAGCCAAATTGAGGGCCAGAACTCAGAACCATGACAAGTGTAGTGGTTAGCGTAATGCTTTTACAGCTTCAGCGACCCAGGTTCAATTCCGGCCACTGTCTGTAAGGAGTTTGTAGTTTCCCCATGTCTGCATTGGTTTCCTCCGGGTGCTCCGGTTTCCTCGCACTTGCCAAAGACGTACGGGTTAGGAAGTTATGGGCATGCTCTGCTGGTGCCAGAAGAGTGGCGACACTTGCGGACTGTGTCGAGAACACCCTACGCAAAAGATGCATTTCACTATGTGTTTCGATATAAAGATATCTTTTCTTGTATTATCTCATCTTACAACCTCCAACACTGAATCCTAGAACAATCTGCTAACGCTCCAAGCTCGCTTCAGATTTGTGTTTATTTCCCTCCTCATAATGAACGTTTGTGGTCCTGTCGCGGGCAAGTGCGGCCTTTGCAAAGGCGTCACTCTCCATCTGGTTGCCATGGAAACGGCGGATCTGCTGGTCGTCGTCCTCAACCTGATATTGAGGCATATCCCGATTTTTTATTCGGAAGCTTTTCATTTCGTGTTGTAAATCCCCCTGTATAATATATACGCCATCCTGCTTCACGCAGCAACCGACTGCTCGGTCTGTTTCACCGTCGCTTTTACCTTTCACCGGTTTTTGGCTATTTGTTGTCAGAAGTTGAAAGCGAAATAGTGCAGCGAAACAGGAGAATGGCCGCTATGGTTCGAGGGACATTGACCGTGCTGAGGTGTTTAAAGAACAGTTCCTGGTATTTCATGCCCTCAGGAGATTACCAGAGTGTTAATTTACCAACGGTTTTCTGGAAAAGAATTGGTCTTCTGCTCTCATTGGTTTGGAGCACAGTTGAGTTTCTCCATTAACTCCTCACGCTTGTGATCCCATTTGTCTTCATTGTCCTGCTCAATGTATTGACCATCAGAGAAGTTTAGTGGCGACCAGAGCCCACAGGAGCCTCCGGGGTCACCGCAGTTGGGAGAGATCCAGAGACCCGGAGATGGAGAACCGCAGGAAGTCCCTCATTTTGCTTTTGTTTGTATCTGGTAATTTCATTCTGTTGTGTTCTCTGTTTACGGTGAATGCTGTGCCGCTCCGATTTTAGTTAACTTATGGGGCTGGTTTTCCATCTCGTACCATAATGGAAACGAGCTTCATGCTGCAGCTCCTGAGCTGCTGCACAAACACAGCTCTTCACACGGTGACTCAGACTAAGTTCAGGGAGAAGCTGAAGGAGTTGTTGAAATATCCCCTCACTCTCATTGTCAAATGCACGTAGCTCGGAGAGGACCTGAGGTATACACGCTGCTCCCCCGCCTGAACCAATTCCATCTCTCCCATTTTCAAAACTCAGAGGTGAAACTGGCAGAATCGGGGCGGAAGGGAACATCGTCTCAACTCCGTGACATTGCTTTGTGTTTTTGTTTGTACTCATTGTGTATATTTAATACACATATGCCAGCGATGTCGCTGCAACTACGTTTTGATTTGCACATGTGCTGCCGTGTACTTTTGTACCTGACAACAAACTCGACATTAGCTTTGATTGCGAACTAACAGATGTCGGTTCTTCTCGGCAGAGAAGGTTGAGGTTTTGCACGACAAATCCAGAGACCTGGGCTAGAAAACCTGGAACAGTAGAGGAACAGTCCCTTTGGCCAACGATGTTGTCCCGGACTAATTAAGTTTTTATATGCTTCACTAAACTAATCCTTTCTGCCGACACAATGTCGATCACCATCCATTCTCTGTACATCATGTGCCGCAATTGTATTTCCCCCATGCCGCAACTGACAGCGCAGTCGAGGGACCCACCACCCTCTGTGTAAAAAAAGTTGCCCCACACATCTCCTTTGAACTCAACTCCTCTCACCTCAAAGGCATGTACTCTGGTTTTAGACATTTCGTCACTGGGGAAAAATACTAACTGTCTACTCTATCTGTGCCTCTCATTATCTTATAAATTGTTGTCAGTTCTGCAATCAGCCTCGGACGCTCGAGGTAAAACAATCCAAGATTGTCTATCATCTCCAAACTGCACATGCCCTCTAATCCAAGTAGCATCCTGGAACTTCGGCATACTCTTCAAAGACTCACATTCCTCCTGTTACGGTACGACCAGAACTGAATGCAATACTCAAGATGCGGCCCAACCAGAGTTTCATCCTTCCCGGATCTTGAACTCAGTGCCTTGACGAACAGATGCAAACATGCAATGCGCCGTCTTTACCGCCCCATCAACCTGTGCAGCCACTTTCGAGAGCAATGGATTTGCACGACAAGATCCTTCTGTCCATCAACACAGTATAGAGTCTTGCCAATAACAGTGTACAGACATTCTTCCAAAGTGCAACACCTATCATTTAGCCGGATTAGACGCCGTCTGCCAATTCCCAGCCATTTCAGAAACTGACCTATAGCCCTCTGTATCATTTGGCAATGATCAACACAATCGACAACACAACCAATCTTTGCATCGACTGCGAACTTATTCACTCACCCGCTAACATTTTAATCCAGGGTATTTTGATATATCGCAAATCGCAGAGGTCCCAGTACGGATCCCTGCGGATTGAAAATCATTGAAAGGTGTTCTGAGAGTTCGGATATGCAAGTGTTTGGACAGCCAAGGGCTGATTAAGGATAGTCAGCATGGTTTTGTTGATGGTAGTTAGTGTTTAACGAATCTTGTAGACTTTTTTTCGAGGACCTTACCAAGAAAGTAGATGTGAGAAACGCTGCGTATGTCGTCTACACAGACTTTAGTATGGCCTTTGACAAGGTCCCACATGGGACGTTAGTTCAGAAGGTTCAGACACTAGGTATCCATGGAGAGTTTGTTAACTGGTTTCGAAATTGGCCGTGTGGGAGAAGACAGAGAGTGGTAGTGGAAGATTGTTTCTCAGACTGTAGTCCAGTGACTATTAGTGCGCCTCAGAGACCTGTGCTGGGTCCATTGTTGTTTGTTGTCTACATCAATAATCTAGATGATAAAATGGAAAATTGGATCAGCAGGTTTGATGATGACACTAAGATTGAAGGCGTTGTAGACAGAAAGGAAGGCTTTCAAAGCTTTCAGAGGGATCTGAACCAACTGGAAGAATGGGCCAGAAAATGGCAGGTGGAATTTAGGTTGAGGACAAGAGTGAGGTTTTGCATTTTGGAAGGACAAATCAAGTTAACGCATACACAGTAAATAGTAGAGCTCTCTGGAGGGCGGAGGAACAAAGGGCGGAGAATTATGTATCTGGGAGTTCAGGTGCATAATTCCCTGAAAGTGGCGTCACAGGGTTGTAAAGAAAACAGACTCTGTTGGTGGTGCTCGATGGATTAAATCACAGATTGGCTTTGGTCCAGGCACTTTTCAAGCTACTATTTACCACCCTTTAATAGTAGTCAGGTGAGTGGGGTAAAGGGCATTTACTTAAATACAAGAACTATCAGGAATAAGGATGATAAACTGAGAGCTTGATTAAATACATTGAACTATGATATTGTGGTTCTTGCAGAGCTTTGGCTGTCACGAGGGAAGGAATGGACACTGAATATTCCCAGATTTTTGTATATGAAAAGGGATAGGGAGGGGGAGAATAAGAGGAGGAGTGACTTCACTGGTCAGGAATGCTACTACAGCTGCAGAGAGGGTGGATAATGTAGCAGGATCCTCTCTCGAGTCAGTATGTGTGGAAGTCAGGAACAAGAAAGGAGCAGTTATGTTACTGGGGGTAGCAGCAAGGAAACTGAGGAACAGATCGGGAGATAGGTTTGAGGAAGGTGCTAAAATGCAGGGTTGTTATCATGGGAGACTTCAAATTCCTAAATGTTGATTGACAACTGTTTCGTGCCAAATGTTCAGACTGAAAAGAGTTTGTAAAGTGTGTCCAGGACGGATTCTTGTCACAGTATATCGACAGGCCGAACAGAGGGAATGCCATATTAGATCCAGAGTTTGGTAATGAGCTGAGTCATGTGACATATCTCTCAGTGGGTGAGCATTTGTGGAATAGTGAGCACCGCTCCCTAAACTTTAACTTTGTCATGGACAAAGATAGGAGCAAAGGGAAGAGGAAGATAATAGATTGGTGAAGGCAAATTTTGAGGCTATTAGGATAGAACTTGCAAATGTAAGTTGATGGAATGTGAAAGATCATGGCTGCCATGTGACACCATCCAGCACTGGCCGAAAGTGACACCACTGTCAAACAAGTTCTGGCTCCACCCACTCATTAGCACACACTCTTGACCATTACGTCGTGTGTACACCTTTTGTACCTGACCATGACCTTCTGAACCTGTTTAATTACCTGAGTTATCTCTATTCAGACTCCAGCACTATAAAGAATGCTACATGTGTGTGGCTCTTTCTCTTTTCGATTGCTTCCTGAGTTGAAACCACGCCGAGGGACCACTGGTAAGAGTGTGCATTTCCACAGGGGTTTAGAAGCATTCTAAGTGGACTCCCGGTAGCGTCGTGCCAATGCTTCTCCAGAGTCAGAGGGTTCAAGCACCGTATTGCGTTTACCCTGATCTGTGTGTGTGTGTGCCCGCACGTCACCCCCGTTGCGAATCCCCTCACGTTTTGCGATCACCCGTGTGTGTGTGGATGAGTTTGCATCCGTTCATTCTGTTCCCATGTTTGTCTTTGTAAATAAATCCTTTTACTAATAAAATCCACAGACTGCGTCCAGAGTCCTCTAACTTTTCCCACAACAGTTGGTGCTGCGAGCAGGGTCTCAAAGGTCTTGGCTGGACACAGACCAGGGTTGAATGTTCTGGAACAAGGGAAAGAAGAGAAGTGTCGGCACTGAGGAGAGGATTCCCTGGTGGACCCATGAGATTTGGGTGCTTGACTAGCTTGCTGGCAGACTACGGTAAGCCAGTGGACTGGGCTGACCAGTTAGATCCACGTGGTAAGAAACTGGGGCACAACGTGGTGACCCTCCCCCAGAAGTAGGGGTTCCCCAGAACCAAAGGGTCGTTTCTGCAAAGAAAATTCTCAATAACTCAACCTCGCTTCTGTGGCCATTGCAGTTCAAATAGAAACATTCGACTGTTTAATTTTGTGCTGTTTTGTTCACCTGTTCGCGACAGGAAATGTACACACTCAAAACAAATAAATGGGCACATCAGGGACAGAGATATTATTCAGTCAAAAGCCACAGATAGACCCAGGAAAATGAGAGGAACCAGTAGAATTTGGGATGGGAAAGGAGTGGTGGAGGGGAAAGAGACAGAGTGTGACAGAGAGACAGAGTCAGTGTCAACAGCACAGAAAAGGGTTCTTTGGCCCATCATGCCAACATTAAAACAGTCAGTTACACTGATACCCACATTGCCATCAACTTCTCCCAAATTGTATCACCTGCTTGGGCACTCCAAGAAATGTCCTTTGAGCAGGGATCCGATTCAACAGCATGTCTTTTGAACGTGGGAGGGAAGCGGAGCTACCTGGGCTAAGATCAGGCGGCTGTCACCACGGGAAAACGTAAACTCATAGTGTCATGGAGCAACACAGCACAGATACAGGCCATTTAGCCCGACCAGTTCATGCCAACTACAGTGCCCACACAGAAGGTTCCAGTTTCCTGTGTTTGGCCCATGTGCCTCGAAATCCCACAGATCTATCCAAGTGCTTCTTACGTTGGCATTGTACCTGACTCAACCTCTTCCTCTGGCAGCTTGTTCCATATACTCAGCACTCATCTGCGTGAAAAACGTTGCCCCTCAGACCCCTTTTAAATCTTCTACTCTCGCACTAACCCTAAGTGCCCTGGTTGTGGATTCCCTTTCCCTGGTGAAAAAGAGTTACCATCCACGTTATCTATGATTCTCATATTTTAAACATTCCTCTGAGGTCGCGCCTTATTCTTCTACGTTCCAAGTAATAAATCCCCAGCCTGTCCAACCTCTCCCGAGAGCTCAGTTCCTCTTGTCCAGGCAAGATCACCAAATCCTTTCTGCGCACTTTACAGGTTAAACATATATTTGCAATGAAAGGCTGACTGAAACTGTACACAGTACTCCAAGAGTGGCCTCACGAACGACTTGTACATCTGCAACATAATATCTCAATTCTGAATAAGCCCAGCATGCTAAAAAATACCTTTCCCAACCCTGTCTATCCGTGACTCACTTCCAGTTAATTATGCGCTTGTACTCTTCGGTCCCTCTGTTACAACATACCCCTTACATCTTACCACCCAAAGACCCCACCCAGCCTGGACTGTCCCAACTACCTACTTTCCCCTTATCACTTGGACTTGTCTATCACCTGCCAGCTTGTGCTTCTCCCACTCCACCAAAGTGTGTTCTGACCATATTTAAATAGAGCTGCAATATTAACTTGCAGCTCTTTAACTCAATACCCGAACTAATAAAGGTGAACGCCATTCTGCCGTTTTAACAATCCTATCAACTTGCGCGGTAACCTTGAGGAACAATGGAAGTGGATCAAAGATCCCTCTGTTCTTCCACATTGCTAAGAATCCTGCCATTAACCTTATATTCTGCCTTCAAATTAGATTTTCCAAAGTGCATTGCTTCACACTTTTCTGAATTGAACTCCATCTCCCACTTCATAGCCCAACTCTGCATCCTATCAATATCCTATTGTAATCTACGGCAACTTCCTACACTATCAACAATACCACCAACCTTCTTGTCATCTGCAGACTTACAAACCCATCCTTTCACATCCTCATCCAAGTCATTTATATTAAAAAACACAAAGATTGGAGGTCCTAGAACAGATGCTTGTGGAACACCACAGGTCACCGAACTCCAGGCAGAATACAGTCCACGTACAACCACACTCTATCTTCTATTTGCGAACCAATTCCGAATCCACACAGCCAAGTTCCCTGGATCCCTTGATTTCCAAGTTTCTGAATGAGCCTTCCATGGGGAACCTTATCAAACGCGTATCTAAAATCCATTGTCACCACACCCACAGCTCCACCTTCATCAATGTGCTTTATCATATGTTCAAATAATTCAGTAAGGATAGTGAGGTAAGACCTGCCCCTAACAAAGCCATGCTGACTGTCCCTAATCAGCCTATGCTTCTCCAAATGCCCAGAAATCCTCTCTCTGAGAATCGTCTCCAGTAATTTGCCCACCACTGAAGTAAAACTCACTGGTCTGTAATTCCCAGGTTTGTCCGTACTCCCTTTGCATACAAAGGGACGACATTTGCTACCCTCCAATCATCTGGTACGACTACTGTGACCAATACGGTTGCAAATATCATTGCCAAAGGCACAGACATCTCTTTCTTCTCTTGCCTTAATAACCGTGTATATACCCGGCCCGTCTCCGGTGACTTATATATATACTCATGTTTCAATAAACTTCCAGCACATCATCTTTCCTCACGTATACACGCCCTAGCGTTTCATGTTGCCGTGCGCCATCCTCACAAACGTCACGGTCCCTCACTAGTGAATGCTCAAGCAAAGTACTTTTTAAGGGCCTCCTCTAGCTCTTCCGACTCCTAGCACATGTTTCTCCATTTATCCCTGATCCACCCTACTCTCATTCTGGTAATCCTCCTATTCTTCACAAACATGTGGAATACCTTGGAGCTTTTCTTAATCCTGTTCGCCATGGCCTTCTCTTGACCCTTCTCGCTCTCCTGTCCATTCTCAAGCGGACTTCTGGCTACGTTGTAACTCTCCAGAGCCCTGCCTGATCCATGTTTTCTGAATCTGAGGAAAGCTTATTTCTTCCTCTTGTCAAGACATTCTCTGTCTCTTCTCAGCCATGGTTCCTTAACTCTATCATCCTTACTCTGCCTCAATGGGAGAAAGTTGTCCAAAACCCCATGCAAGTACTCCCGAAGCAACCTCCATATTTCCTTGTGCACTTCCCCAAGAGCATCTGTTCCCAATTTACGATCCCTTCACCCATTGGGAAGACGATACAAAAGCCTGAAAACACATACCACCAGGCTGAAGTACAGCTTCTATCCCTAAGACTATTAAACCATTCCCTTTTATGATCATGACCTCACAATCTCGCTCATTATGACCTTACATCTTGCTGTTTCCCTTCATTGAACGTTCTCTGTAGTTGTTATACTTTATTCTGTATTCATTTTTAATTTGTACTGCTTCAGTGCAATGTGTAATGAATTGTTCTGTATGAAGGCATGCAAGATGTGTTTTTCACTGTACGTCGGTTCATGTGACAATAATAAATCAAATCGCGGCGATTAAATCCCTAAACTAAACGCAACCTCCCACAGGAACGTTAGCATTCGATGTCATAATTTGTTGGCGTACATTTCACACTTTCTATTTTTAACAGTTTCGGAACTTCACGTGTCCCGGTGGAGATACCAAACAGGATAAAAGCTCTGCAAATGTATCTGCTCGAAGTCCACTCGGAAAGATTGGCTGTAGCAAAAAAGTCGCATCAGTTCACATAGAACATGTTAGAAACATACCATAGCGTCGAGAAAATATTTTACATGGTCATTGCCGTCATTGGAATTCCAGGTAAGTTACAAATCCAAATTTAATCTGTTTTTGTCCCCATGTTTGTAATAATGTTATAAGATCTCGCAATTGTCGTCCTCAGACGGAGATTCCGTCGGTGACATCCCTTCCTAAAGAGATTTCTTTTCTGAATCACTGCTGCCAGTTTATATTCAATCAATGAAAATATCCTTCCTTTTGTAACTCAAGGAAGCCCCGACAATACCCATATTACCATCAGTTGGACATCAGCTGAGGATAGGCCTCCGTTTGGACCAGTATTATTGAGATATTTTAAATTAGGAGTAATATAATAATATATGATTAAACGACGATTGGTCACATATCACAACGCAGCTTTGTCACCTTTGGATCCGCATAGCTGAATTAGTAACCGCGAGTTTCGGGAAATGCTTATTGCAGTAAAATCTGATTTGGTGCTCGTCACTTCTTGGAGTGGATCACATAAACAAATAATCATGTTTACTGGGTTTGTGTGTTCAGAATTTTAATTAATGCAACAGTTTCCCAGTTTCTCTCGGCGTGTCCTGAAACTGTCCTCATTTCCCATCATATACTGTCCTCATTTCCCATCATATACATGTGAGAAGACCGGTCTCTGACAATTCTTTCAAAACCGGTTCCGTCAAAGGTGCCACGATTTTGAGACATTCAAAAAGTAAATCGGCCTTCTACGGTGGTCAGATATTCGTTTTCCCCGCCGATTACCCCACATTTCCTGACTTCTAGTTTACCAGTGGTCTTCATCAATTTTATATTTCAATGGCTGATAAGTTTGAGCCCGTGCTCTGACACGGAGAATGGGTTGTTAGTAAACCCCAATTTATGGCCCTTCTCTTTTTCTAGTGAATTTAGTGGCGATTGTGATCCTGTCCCGGGGAAAGTGCGGTCTCTCCACCTGCACCACCCGCTACCTGGTGGCCATGGCAGCCGCGGATCTACTGACCATTGTCACTGAGGTCGTTTTTCTACGCATCTTATATCTTTCCTTCCGAGACAGTTTCTTGCACATCACCCCTCTGTGCAGTCTTAACATTGCACTTACTCGTGCGGCCACGGAATGTTCCGTCTGGTTCACCGTCACTTTCACCTTTGATCGATTTGTTGCAATTTGTTCTCAGAGGCTGAAAACAAAATATTGCACCAGGAAAACTGCGGCTGTGGTTCTAACAACAACCGGCGTTCTGCTCTGTCTGAAAAATGTTCCCTTCTACTTCGCCCATGAACCGAAAGAGATCATTGACAGCATACCGTGGGGCTGTATTCTAAAGCCAAATGTTTACATTGAATCTGGATGGATGGGATTTGACTGGTTCGATACGGTTTTAACACCCTTTCTCCCTTTCGCTGTAATTCTACTGCTAAATGTTCTGACAGTCAGGCACATTTTACTGGCGAGTCTTGTCCGGAAGAATCTGTTGGGTCAAAGCAGGGGGGGTATCCGCCGTGACCCGGAGTTGGAAAGCAGAAGGAAGTCCGTGGTTTTACTCTTCGCTCTCTCTGGTAACTTTATCCTTCTGTGGTTGACTCTCGTTGTGGAATTCATCTTATATCAGATCACAGGAGCAGGAACAGGGCGGACTGATTCTGAACTAATATTTCACTATGTTGGACATTTATTGCGAAATTTCAGCTGCTGCACGAACACGTTTATTTACGCGGTGACTCAGTCCAAGTTTAGGGAACAGGTGAAGAACGCGGTGAAATATCCAGTCACCGCAGTGTTTCGATTCCTTGATGAATCCTCTCACTGATCCCGGCCCGGAGGCGGCCACAGTTCCTCCAGTCTGGGCTCCAGCACAGCCTTATCCACTGGAGCAGCTGCAGCACCAAATGTCGGACAAGCAGTCAGCAGCGTGACCTCCAATCACACCAACTTCTTATGATACCACGGGCATTCCAACAAATGACCGGCCGAGGGAACCCACAATTCCTTAGATCGCTGACCCTCTCCACTTCACACGTATGGTCAGTGCCCTTGGCAACAGCGCCCGGAGTCACTGTTACTGTTACTGCAATGTTCTGAACCCCTGGCACAGATCCTAGAACCCTCGAAGTGCACTAATTTTATCCACAACGATTTCACAACAATCATCGGAACTGTGCCGGCAATGCCCAGGATCACTGACGCTGTGTTCTATATGCCCAGGTTTACTAATGTTGTGTGAAACTGCCCAAAAACCAGTTCCTCTGAGATCAGACCAACAAATTAATGTTTCGCCACAGTATCTGAGATCACTGCAATGAGAGCAACATTTCTGGAAACTCTGCAACTGTGTCAATAATGCCCAGAACCGGCGATTTTGTGACACGATTTCCGCGGCCACAGCTAATATATCCAGAATGTCCATAGTCCGTAATCATCCGCCCAAAAGAATGCAGTTAACATGCCATTATATCGGAATGCACAGGAGCACCAAAAGTGTGCCAACCCTGCGCCTCTTCTCTGCCTCTGTCACATCTGGAGCCACTGTTTCTCTCCGACCTGGCTGGATTATAATCGCGAACACAAGGGTCTGCCGATGCTGGTATCTGAAGAAAGAAAAATCTGCTGGAGGAACTCAGCGGATTGAGCAGCATCTATGAAGGGAATGGAATTGTCGGAAGCTCCTGGTCGAAAACTTGCATCAGGACTTAAAGTAGAAAGGGAATGTAGTACAGCAAGTATAAAGAGAAGAAGAAGAGTTGCGAGACACCGGCCAGTAGCTGATCAATATACCGTGGAGAGACGAAGGATGACGGGCACATGGAACACGGCAGGGGAGGCCGATGGGTGAAGTTGTGAAGAAGAGGCAGATGTGTGATAGATGGAAGCGATAAAAGGAGAGAGAAAGAGGGAGAGAGAGAGAGAGAGAGAGAGCTGGATTCAGGTGAGGTGAGGGGAGGGTAACGATGGAAATAACTTCTGGAAGGCGATATGCAGAAAAACAACCGCTTCCAGTGCTGCAATTTGATCGGTAAGGAAGATTTTAATAGGAACTTTCTCGAGCCAGAAACAGGGTGAAATGCCTGGGCAGTCGGTGCCTGCAGCCAGGATAGGGATGAAAATGGGTGACAGGTGGTGACTGAGAAAGGTAACAAAAGTTCCAGAACCTCAAGTGAATAGGAAGGAAAGAAAGGAGGCA
>JARFYF010038953.1:0-14974 GCA_030265395.1 Rhina ancylostomus | reverse complement strand
TACCACCTGGTCAGGATAAGGGAGGGGGATGAGTGGAAGACAGCCTTTAATACCCCTCTCGGCCACTTTGAATACTTCGTGATGCCATTTGGCCTTAGAAATGCTCCTGTCGTCTTCCAAGCGCACGGGGTGCAGTCTCTGATCCAAGCTGGAGCGTTGAGAGAGAACAGCTCCCACGCCAGAGTCAGAGGCGTCGATCTCCACAATCAATTGGCGGGAGGGATCCGGTTGGACGAGGATAGAAGACGTGAAACATTTCTTCAGGTCCAAGAATGCAGAGTCAGATTGAGGATTCCACAGATCAATGATGTCCTCCGAGACTTCATAAATAGATTTGTGTTTGTCCCTCTGGATGACATCTTGATCTTCTCTGCCATTCTCCCGGAACACACCCTGCATGTCCGTCGGGTTCTCCAGAGGCATTGGGAGAAGAAGCTCTTCGTCAAGCCGGAAAAATGTGAATTCCATGTCCCCTCCGTCAGCTTCTTCAGATATATCATTGAGAGCGGACGAGTAAGGGCAGATCCTAAGAAAATCCTGTCAGTGGCGGAGTGGCCTTGACCAACGACACGCAAGTAACTCCGACGGTTTCTGGGGTTTGCGAATTTCTATCGCCGTTTCAATTGGGATTATATTCGTGTGACGGCGACTCTTACTCAACTTACTTCACCAAAGGTCCCTTTTCTGTGGAATCCTCAATCTGACTCTGCATTCTTGGACCTGAAGAAATGTTTCACGTCTTCTCCTATCCTCGTCCAACCGGATCCCTCCCGCCAATTCATTGTGGATGTCGACGCCTCTGATTCTGGCGTGGGAGCTGTTCTCTCTCAACGCTTCAGCTTGGATCAGAGACTGCACCCCGTGCCTTTTTCTCTCGCCGGTTGTCCCCTGCTGAACGCAACCACGACGTGGGGAATCGGGAGTTACTAGCAATCAAGCTGGCGTTAGAGGAGTGGAGGCACTGGCAAGAGGGATCGGAACATCCATTTGTCGTGTGGACAGATCATAAAAACCTGGAAGATATGCGGACTGCGAAACGCCTAAATTCCCGTCAAGCACAGTGGGCATTCATCTTTGGCAGGTTCCAGTTTACACTAACTTATCGTCCTGGGTCCAAGAACGGGAAACCCAATGCTCTCTCTCGTCAATACTCTACCGAGGAGGACCATCCTAACCCCGAGACTATTATTCCCCAGTCCTATGTGGTGGCGGCCCTCACCTGAGTGATTGAGGCTGAAGTGAAGAGAGCCCAACGGACCCAATCTGACCAAGACAATTGACCATCCATCCGCCGTTTTGGATCAGAGTCCGTGCGGACTCAGGTCCTGCAGTGGGGACATTCTTCTCGTTACGACTGCCATCCAGGGATTGATAAGACGCGTTTCCTCCTGAGGAAACACTTCTGGTGGCCCTCCATGGACGCTGATACTCGTTCCTTTGTTTCTGCCTGTACTGTCTGCGCCCGTGTTATCCCAGCAGACATTGTCTCCGACCGGGATCCACAATTTGTCTCTGCCGTGTGGAGGTCTTTTTGTCAGGCCCTTGGAACATCCGTAAGCCTATCGTCTGGTTTGCATCCACAGGCAAAAAGCCAGACGGAGCGGGCGAATCAGGACTTTGAAACAGCATTACTCTCTGGTCTGCACTGCTACTGTGAAATCCCCATTTAAATGCTCACTTGGGTACCAACCCCCTCTCTTCTCTATCCACGAAGAAGTATCGCCGTGCCCTCAGTTCAAGACTATCTCCACCGTTGCCACAAGGTCTGAGAGGACACACGTGCGGCCATGCTCCGTACTGCTGACTGCAACAGAAATCGTTGGCGGGTTCCCGCACCTGTGTACCAGCCTGGGTAGAAGTTTTGGCTCTCGTCTAGGGACATGCCCTTCAAAGATGAGCCCAAGAAACTACCTCCTCGCTTCTTGGGACCTTTTGAAATTGAGAGGTTCGTTAATCCCACAACAGTCCGGCTCAAATTGCCTCAGACCCTGAGGATACATCCCGCTTTCCACGTGTCTCAGGTGAAGCCAGTGGTCAGCAGTCCAGTGTGCCCTCCAACCAAGCCCCCTACGCCCCCGTCCCCTCAGATTGTTGATGACTACCCAGCGTACACTCCGGCGTTTATTGGATGTGCACCGCTAGGTTAGGGGCCTGAAGTATTTGGTCGATTGGGAGGGATACGGTCCGGAAGAACGTTCCGGGGTCTCCCGCTCCTTCATTTTGGACCCCTCCCTAATTCGGGACTTCCATTTGAATCATCCAGACAAGCCTGGTGCGTTGTGGAGAGGCTCCCGCTGAGGGGGGGTTGGTGGGTGGTCGTTGGTGTGGTACTATCATGATTCGAGGTACTGGCCTTCAATTTGGCTTCTTTTAATGCCTTGCTGAACAGCACATGGATTACATGCTGGACTGATTACTTAATGACACACAGCTAAGCCCCATCAGGGGCCTAGCATATGTACCTGCGTTTCTCTAGCACCAGTTGCCAGAGTATTGGTCTAACTTTGGGTAAACTTTGGCTCCTCGCACCTAGCTGCTTAGAGGAGTCTACTCTAAAGCAGTCCTGGGTTCTCTATTCCTTTTTGTGATCCAGTTTGTGTTGGGATTCCTCCTCAGATCTCCGAGGCAAGATTCTTTCCAGTTGCTGCCAGTGTTTTGTCCTGAGGAAATATTCTGATTCCAGTCTTCAATCGGTGTGCAGCATTTAGGTTCTCTGCGAGCTTGCTCTTTGATAAACGTTGTGACAGGCCGTGGTACATCCGGATAAATTGCTTTCCATGGTGCATCGACAAAATTGATGAGGTTCAAAGGGGACATGTCAAATTTGACGAACCGTCCGTCTGCCTTATCTCCTTGCTGATATTTCATGAATATATAATATTTCATGACATAAGTTCAAGTGAGTAAGAGGGTAGAGGTGACTGTTGCAGTTATTACTCAGGGAAATTGTCGGGGACGCTGAAAGGCCGGAAGGCGGAGAAATCAACTGGACTAAATAGACTACAAATGGAGTTTTTGAAAGAGTAGTTGCAGAGATTGTGGAGATATTAATAGTGATCTTTAGAACATCACTGGAGCCTGGGAGGACCCCATTGAAGTGTGAGTTTGCAAATGTTACACCGCTGTTTTTGGGCTTATTATTGCTGTTTATTTGGAGCCCTGTATTTTTCTCTCCCCTTCTCTTTACAGTATTTTTATTAATTCCACATAAAGAATACAGAGTACATGAATCAGAAAAATATAGAACAGTACTGAATACATTGTGTTGAATCACACTTAAAATCACTAAACCTCATAATGGTAATCAAAATTGATAATTAATAATTAAATAATAGGATTAAAATGGGATACATTTATTATATAAAAAAGTGTCTAAGCCCACTACTAAGACCGAAGCCTTTTTTTCTTAAAGAAAGAAATACAATACAGTAGAAACGCTCATTACGTAATGATACTAGCCAACATCTGTACTTTAATCACCAAATGAAAGGTTTTGAAAATAGTACAAAGAAACGTCCCTACATTGTTTGAAAGTCCAAGTTAGAATCAGAAATTGAAAAACGGATTTTCTCAAAACTTTAGGTCTGACATAACATCACGTAACCATTGAGCTTAAGTACGCAGAGTACTTTTCTTTCATTTGAGCAACACAGCCCTCCTGGCTCGAAGATAAATAATGGTAACTATATGTAGATCATAAGTCTGAAAATTTATGTTTTTTTTTCTCTAACGATCCCAGATAATGCAGTCAAAGGATTAGGCTTACAATTATTTTTTTAAAAGCACAGATAAAGTTTGAAATACTTCCTCCCAAAATTTTTTTACGACTCGGATATGTCCAAAACATATGGATTAGAGAAGCATCTCCACTGTTGCATTTATCACAATAGGGAGATATATCTGGATTAAATAAAACAAGATAACCTGTTTTTGGACTTGGGCCACTTTAGATTGAAGGAGGGAATGACGATGGCATAATGAAGTATTGAATAATTTCAAAATTTCATTCTAAATTTCCTCAGATTGAAATCTGCAAATCTTGTTCGCAGGCATTTTAATTTTGTCTGAAGAAACTTCACGCATTCCTGATAACGTTCCAATAATATTAGATATTAAGCCATTATGAAATGGGTTCAGGTTAATACTTCATCCTCTAAGTTCTTATCAGGACATAGGGAATGCGTGTAAATGAGAACGGAGAAAGTCTCAAATTTGTAAATATCGAAAAAAATGTGTTTTGGTAAGCTATAAGTAGTTGACAATCGTTCAAACGAGAGAGATTTCCTCCAACAAACAGATGATAACAAATAATGCCCAATATATCCGACTCTTTAAAAACTCGATCAGTCATGGGAGGTTTAAAAACAATTAGAAAAAAAGGACAAGAAAGAGAAAATCTCGATCAACCAAAATATTTTCTAAATTGTAGCCAACTCCTCATAATACGTTTACTACCAGATTATCAGTTAGTTTATTTAATGATAAAGGAAGTGAGTAACCATGCAGAGAAACAACAGATTTTGTTTACCGAGTTAGCTTCGAAAGACACCCCATACTGGTCAGGACTCATTATTACGTAATAAAAGCAGAACGTAAGATTTTGTATATTGACTGCCCAGTAATAAAAACGGCCTGAAATAGATATGTAAATTTGGGTAGAACATTAATTTTAATAGAATGAGTTCTACCGATCAACGATATGGAAAGCGGTGACCAAATCGATAAAACCATTTTTCATGGGATTCAGTAAAGTTGAAACATTTCTTTAAATAGGTATTTATAATTTTCAGTAATTGTTACACCGAAATAGATCAAATGATCTCTTTCAATTTGAAAAAAGGAAGGTTAGTATCGAATGACATCAGCCTATTCAAAGGGAAAAGTTTACTCCTATGTAAATTCAGTTTATATCCTGAAAACTGGCTAAAACAGGAGAGTAGAGAAAGCATACTTGCTAACGAGGTATCAACATTAGAAATAAAGAAAACAATAAATCGTCAGCACAAAGCGGAACTTTGTGTGTGATATGTTTTCTGGATACCAGCGATATCTCCAGATTCTTGAAAAGCAATAGCTCAGAGTTATTAAACCAGACTTAAGAGCCAAGGGCTCAGAGGGCATCCCGATCTGGTTCTGCATTGAAGATTAAAAGGTTTAGAATTTCAAAATTTAATAAGAACACGAGCGGGGGTGGGGTGGTGGGGTGGGGGAGTTATTTAATTCATTGAATGAAATAGAGCCCAAAGTTAAATTTCCATAAGTCTTAATTAAGTAAATCTATTCAACCCGAACAAAGGCCGTCTCAGGATCCAGAGATATCACACATTCCTATATTTCCTTAGATGTAGAATAGATAATATTCAGTAAAGGACGAATATCAACATGGGAATAGCGATTTTTAATAAAACTAGTCTGATCATCAGATATAATTCATGGTATAATATTTTCCAGTCTACGAGCCAAAACTTTAGATAAAATTTTAATATCAAAGTTAAGTGAAGAAATTGGTGTACATGAAGTGCATTACGTTGGCTTCTTATTTTTCTTAAGTATTTGTGAAATGTAAACTTCATAAAAAAGATTGTGGCAGCCTACCCAATTTAAAAGAATCCGGAAAAAAAAACAGAACATAAATGAGGTATTAGCAATGAGGAAAGGACCTTATAAAATTCTCCAGGAAATCCATGTGGACCCGGACTCTTTCCAGAATGTACAACCTCAGTGATTTCTTCATAATAAATAAGTTGGTCCAACTGCTTTCTGTTATCAGCAGTGAGTGCAGAACTGTTGAATTGATCTAAAAAATATTAATTACGGTATCGTCTTTGGGAGAATCAGAACTATAAAGCTTAGTGTAACATTCTCTAAAGTATCATTTATTTCTAATTGATCAGTTGTCGTATCATCAACAGCTTTGTAAATGTCTTGATTTTTCGTCTCGGAATAGAGGTTCTTAATTGGTTAACCAGTAATTTACCCGTTTTGTTTCCATGAATATAAAATTGACTTTTATCTTTTAAAAGTTGATTTTCAATTGGATATGTTAAAAGTAGATCATATTTAGTTTTAATTTCAACCCGTCCTTTGTATAAACCAGGATTTGGATCCAAGGCATATTTTTTGTCTAGTAGTTTCAACTGATCAGCTAAATTAATTATCTCTCTGTTATTTTTTCTTAACACTTGCCATATGAGAGTTGATTTGTCCTCCAATAAAGGCCTTCAATACATCCCATAGAAAAAGACTAGAAGTCTCTTCGAGCATGTTCTCTTTAAAGAAAAGAATAATGTGCTTCTCCTAAAAAATCAAAATTCTTTATCAGATAACAAAGTTTGATTAAAATACATCAATCCTTTTTGCTTGAAGGATTCCACAGCGATTTAAAGATATAAACACAGGGGAATGATCTGAAACATCAATATCTTCACATTCACAAATTCGAACTGATGGAGTCATGTGGTTATCAATAAAAAGTAATCAATCCTGGAATACGTATGGTGAACATGAAAACAAAAACGAATACTTCCTATCTTCTGGATGTAAAAAAAACTGCCAATAATCTGTAACGCCAGATTTCATTAAATAATTGAATAAATAAAGCTGATTTATTGAGACCAGCTGGTTTCGAAGATGACCTATCTGATGTTGAATCTGACCAACAATTAAAGTCTCCCCTTAAGACTAAAGAATAAAGATTCAAATGCGGTAAGAGTGCAAAAAAAATCGTTCAAAAATCCAAGGTCGTCCAGATTAGTGGCATAAATATTGGCAAATACCATGAATTTACTTTCTAATTTTCCTGACTCTATAACAAAACGTTCATTGGTATCAGATATTAGATTGTGTTGAACAAATACAAAAGTATTGTCTATAAAATTGAAGTTCCCATAGATTTAGCTCGGAAAGAGGAATGAAATTGAAACCCTCTCCGTCGGCTATAAAATCGTGGGTTATCACAATTACGTATATGAGCATATTGTAAAAAAATAATTGGGACCTTTTTTTAAATATAGGCAAAAATCGTATTTCGCTTCACAGGGTGATATAATTGTTTCACTTTAAAACTGTGTAAATTAATAGTTTGATCCATTTTTAATATTATTTAATGCAATTAGAAAGAAAGGTTAACACACGGACCACAATAGAATGTAAATTAAAACCAGACGACGAGCTTTAAGATAAGATAACCAAGCAACAGACTTGCCTAAGAACCCAAAACAGCTTCCATAGAAAGAAGCCATAACCCCTCCCGTCAACCAAACTCAGAAAGCCAATAAATAGACAGCAGGAATCTAAAGCTGCAGATAACGTCCCTCCCAAAAAAGTCCTGCTCCCTTTATTTCAAGGTGAGGAAATTCCAACCCAGTCAAAACGGCGAATTGAATAAAACACGGTTTCAATGTAAAAAATAATGATATGTACCCATACTAAGCTGTGTTAATAAGGAACAAAAATCTCAAAATATGTATAAAATAAAATATCAAAAATAGATCAAAAATCAAAATGCATGGATGCAAGATTTTAGCTCTTTAAAACCTTATTCTTTTCATAAGACACTAAAAGATTCGAAACAAACATTAGCCACAAAGGGTTACCAAGGTTAAAAGCGATATATATTCATGCTGAAAAGTTCGGAGCCACTAGTATTCAGATTCCAGAAATACTTGAACCTCTTCAACAGAGCGGAACCACTCCTGAGAGCCATTTTTCAGAATAATTCTAAGCCTTGCAGGGTAACGAAGAGAAGGCTTAAAGCCTTTGTTAAAAAGTTCCGGCAAAATCTTATTGAATTTAACGCGTTCATTCATACGCTCAGGTGAAGAAACTTCAACAATTCTGATCTTGTAATCTTGGTAATCAATCCTTCCTTTTTGATGGCAGTCACGAATCAGAAGCTCTTTAATTTGAAAGACATGTAGACAGATGATAACCGTTCTGGGTCCATCTGCCGCAGCAGGTTTCTGCACCAGCGATCTATGGGCTCGACCGATCATAGGCGGAGATGATAAAATATGAGGGAATAGTTGAGCCAAAAGATTTGCAAAGAATTTCGTAGGCTGATCACCATCGATCAAATCTTTAAGACCCAGAATACGTAGATTATTTCTTCTGCTTCTGTTGTCTAAATTGATAAGCTTCTGCACTAATTTTTCATTAATCTTTAATTGCTTTTTTCAAAGATTATCCAAATGATCAATTTTCGTATCCAAAATCGAAAAAGTCGTTTCGTGCACTTCAATTGGGTTTTCGTAACCATTTCAGTTTTTTTTAAATAGAGTTCAGCTTGGAGTTAAGCTGTTGAAACTGCACGGAAGAATCATCTGTGTGTTTTCGAAGCAATTGTAAAATAGATTCCAAAGATGCGGGAATATCATCTTCTTTGGTAGTTTTAGTATCTTTGTCACTCCTTGAAGTCATAGTGAAGTAAAATCACGTTTCGAATAAAAAGATTTCTAAACGAGTTGGACAAGTTAGGTGAAGTACAAGCAACAGCAAATAACTTTTACTCCATTAATGACCAGCAGGCTTCTCCCATGACTGTTAAAGAAGAAAGGGAGCAAACGACAGGAAATTATAGACCGTTTAGTCTGATTTTGGTGGCTGGAAAGAGTTATCAAAGATGAAATTTCAGAGTACTGGGAAGTATGTGAAACAATAGGACTAAATCAGCATAGTTTAGTTAAGGGCAGATCTCGTCTGCCAAATCTGTTGGAATTCTTTGTGGAGGTCACAAGCAGGTTTGAATAAGGAGAGTTAGTTGACGTTATTTACATCGGTTTTCAGAAGGTCTTTGACAAGGTACTGCACGCAAGGCTGCTGTCTACGATACATGTCACTGTTGTTAAAGACAAGGTACTCGCATGGATAAAGTATTGCCTGATTGGCATCAATCAGAGAGTCAAAATAAAGGAGACGTTTTCACTTTGACTGCCGGTGACAAGTGGAGTTCCGCAGAGGTCCGTACAGGGACCGCAACATCACACGTTGTACATTAATGATCTGGCTGAAGGAACTGATAACGTTGTGGCCATGTTTGCTGACCACACCAAGATAGGCGGAGGAACAGGTTGTGTCGCAAAGACAGGGAGTCTGCATCAGGACTTGCACAGGTTGGTAGAGTGGACATAAATGTGGCAGATTGAATACAGCAAAGGGACGTGTAGGGGTATAAGCTTTGGTAGGAAGAATAAGGGTGCAGACGATTTTTCAAACTGAGGAATATTTTCAGAAATCAGAGGTACAATGCGGCTTGGAAGTCCTAGTTCAGGCTTAAAACAAGGTTACTCTGCTGGAAAGAAGGCAAATGCAACGCTAGTATTCATTTTGAGGGGACCAGAATATAAAATCAAATATGTTCTGCTGAGGCTTTATAAGACCATGATCAAACAGTAATTGGAATATTATGAGCAATTTTGGGCCCTATATCTGAAGAAGATTTTGCTAGCGCTCGAGAAAGTCCAGAGGTGTTTCCCAAGAATTATGCCAGGAATGAAAGGCTTATCATGAGAAGCACTTGATGTCTCTTGTGCCTGTACTCGACGGAGTTCAGAAGGATGAAGGGGTTCTCATTGAAATATATCTGAAACTGAAGGACGTTGATGGAGTGAACGTGAAGAGAATGTTTCTGAATCGTGTTAAAGTCCCGGATCCGACAGCACAGCCTCAGTATAATTGACGTCTCCTTCAATCTGCAATGAGGAGGAATTTCTTAAATTGGATTGTGGTGTATCTGTGGAATTTGTTGACACGGAGGACTGTGGAGGCCAAGTCAGTCGTTGTATTTAAGTCAGATAATTATAGCTTCTAGGTTCGTAAGGGGATTAAGGTTTACGGGGTGGATGCAGAAACATGGAGGTTAAAAGGCTCAGCCATGATTTCATGGCAGAGAAGACTCGATAGGCCAAATAGCCTAATTCGGCTCTAGTGGCTTGTGGTCTCAAATCAAACAATTGCTGAATGAAGAAGTTAATTTTGATTTGCCACTATTTTTACATTTAATGCAGTTATACCTGGGATTATAACGTTGGTTCAGAAATGATTGCGTTTGCACCTATTGCACAATAAGGTTCTGAATATGGTTAGAGCAGTGCCTTACACAAATACCATTTCAGGAAGGACCCAGCCTCAGCGCCATGAATGGAAATGAGACAAGATGAGCGTCAGGGACAGAAAATTGAGGGAGTACTGGTACAACCAAGGTCACAGCCTGCGCCCTGAGGAGAGCAGGGTGCAGCTACTCTCCCTCAGTGTTACCGGGTCGGTGTGGAAAGACTTTCTAACGTCCGATGTGTTATAAAACTGTTTTTTTTTAAACGCGTGACCTGACAGGACCTAGATGCGTATCTTCTCCCGTCCTCATAATAGAAGAACCTCTGTGTGACCAGACTGAGCTGGTTGAACTGGAGTTGTGCAGCGACACAAACGGTCCTCCCTTCTGTGTCACAGGACAAATCAGATGTTTGATCTGTTTACCCAATGCAAACGATGAACGGTGTTTAATATGTCAATTGTCTCACTGAAGAGCAGCACAAGGAACTGACAGACATCTTTGGTCAGTGCTCCAGGAGCGAGAGGCTGAGTGTGCCGCTCTTATTGCAACACAGGAAGCTGGATGGTGAACCACAGGGTGGCCTAATTATCTGCCTTTGAAGCGAATGGAGGGTTCAGCGACCCGGCCCTGTCAGTGTGTGAGAGCTGAAGTTACTGAATATCCAAAGTTGTTTTTTTTTCCTGTAGCTGGCGGCGAGGTGGGCAGCCTCAGCAGCCAGATATCTTTTACAACAGATTTACTGATTCCACATGGAGAATACAGAGTACATTAATCAGAAAAAAAGATAAAATGCTAGAAAATATATTGTGTTGGAACATACTAGAAATCATATTACCCCATATTGATAAACAAAATGATAGTTAATTAATAACAATTAAATTGGAATAATTTTGTTATTAAAACATCTAAACACACTGCCAAGACCGAAGTTGCTCGGTGAAAATGAAGGACAGAGAAAAACCCCTAACACGCAATAATATTAGCTCATATCTGTACTTTAAGCACTAAATCAACGGTTTTGAAAATAGTTCAAAAGGGTCTCCGCAATCGTTGAAATTCTATGTTAGATTCAGAAATTGCACACGGATCTTCTCAGAATTTGGGTATGGCACAATATTAAGTAACCATTGGACATTAGCAGGCGGAGTAACTTCCTCCATTTAAACAACACAGCCATCATGGCTATAAGAGAAGTAAAGGCCAATAGGTGTAAATCAGAAGTTTCCAAAGTTATATATTTTTAATCCAACAATCCCAAACAATGCAGTCAAAGGACCAGGCTTAAAATACATTTTAAAAAGCATAGATAACGTTTGAAATACCTCTGCCCAGTATTTGTTTTAATCGAACATCTCCAAAACATATGGATTAAAGAAACATCCCCATTATTGCATTTATCACAATTAGGGGATATATCAGAAGAAAAACGAGTTAGCTTATCTTTGGACGTGTGAGCTCCGTGGAAAACTTTAAATTGAAGGAGGGAGTGACGCGCGCATAAGAATAAAGTATTGACAAATTTAAAATTTCATTCCAAGTTTCCTCAGAAATTGAAATCTGCAAATCTTGTTTCCAAGCATTTTTAATTTCATCGAAGGGAACCTTACTTGCTCCTAATAACCGAACATAAATATTAGATAATGATCCATCATAAAAAGGCCTTAAATTAAAATCTACATTGATCTTATCAGGACATAGGAAATATATGTAATTGAGATCGGAAAAAGTCTCTAGTTTGTAAATAACGAACATTATGTGTGTTTGGTAAACTATATTGAGTTGACAATTGTTCAAACGGAGAGAGATTTCCTCCCACAATCAGATCTTGAAAACAAGCAATACCCAATCCATCCCACTCTTTAAAAACTTCATCAGTCTTAGAAGGTTAAAAAAAAACAATTAGCAAAAATTGGACTGGACAAAGAGAAACTCAATAAACCATAATATTTTCGAAATGGTAGCCAAATCCTCAAAGCATGTTTAACTACCAGATTATCAGTTAATTTATCTAATGATAAACGAAGTAGAGAGTCAAGCAAAGTAATAATAGAATTTCTTAAAACAGAATTAGCTTCCAAAGAAAGCCAGACTGGAAAAGTCTCATGATTAATTTCGTGTAACCAAAATGTAAGGTTTTGTATATTGACGGACCAGTAATCACACCTGAATTTGGGTAAGGCAAAACCTACATACTTTTTAACTTTCTGAAAGAGAACTTTATTTCATCTAGGATGTTTGCTTTTCCATCTGTAAGAATATATAATTGAATCAAGAGAATCAAAAAGCATTTAGGAATAAAAAAAGTAGGGCCTGAAATAAGTATATCAATGAAGGTAAAATATTGATTTTAATATAGCTAGTTCGATCAATCATCGATATAGAAAGGGGTGACCGTTTGAAAAGACCCCTTTACACATAGTTCAATCGAGTAAAAATGTTTTCTTTAAATGCGTTTATAATTTTAATAATTGTTACACACAAATATGTAGAATTATTTCTCACAATTTTAACAGGAAGGGTAGTTTGAAATGACATCAGTTTATTCGAAAGGAAATGTCCCTCTTGTATAAATTCAGTTTATATCCTAAAAACTGACTAAAACAGGAAATACTAGAAACATAGGAGGGAAGGATCTCTCAACATTAGAGATAAAAAGCAGTAATTCGTCAGCATGAAGCGAAACTAAATCAAAATAGTGTGTGTGTGGCGTCGCCACGACAGCAAAATAACAAGGTGCTGACGTTTTATTGCTCAGTGAGTCCGAGAGAGAGAGAGATACTGGTTTGTGTATCGATGTATGAATAACAATAAATGTGTCTGCCTCTACAATTCACGTATGGATTGTTGGAGTAAGCCAGTCGAGTTCACTTTGTCGTCAACCTAGAGAGGGAAATAGGTATTTGTGTGGACGGTCACATCTCGATTTCCTTTCGGGAGAGCAGATACCTCTGAATAAAGCAGTGGAGATCATTAGTATTTGAGGTGTCATTTGAGTTCTATCGTGGGACATTTGAATTTCGTAAATTCTCACTATTCTATTCTACATTTTCTGTTCAGTCAACGGCGTCTTGCAAAAGCCTTTGCTCTCGTTTTGCTGTCCCGATTTTAAGTTCTCACTTCTGTCCGCTGCAAAGTAACACAGTGCCACCAGGTCGATTCGATAAAACGTGTTTATTAGCAGTACACGGCTGGGGAGACGTCTCTTCAGCACTTGATGAGAGTCGCCTCCCGAGGCCTCCACAGCACAAAGTAGCAGAGCGAAATTTGTACAGATATTTTTACGCACACTAAATGAATGCGGCGTCGCGATTTTCGGTCAGGCTTCAGAGATCCAAAGGCCGTCATCGCACCTATTGTCCAAAATAATTGATTTATAATCAAGAGATTCAAAGACATGTGTCACCCCTCATTGTTTAGGATAGGCTTCCCACTCGCTGTTTATTGCAACCAAAGTTCCGGACGCAGTAATTATCACTTATCCCTGAGCAGTAGCTTGTGTGCTCTTGCTTGAGAGGTATTTTTCCATCAGTAATATGTGCAGTTACAGTCAGTAACAGTTTCTTAACCCTTTACTTCTTCGTTCTCTACTGTTATCGTTTCTCGATAATCCAGCGAGCCGCCGAGATCGGGGCGGAGAATTTATTAATAAGGACCTTGCAACAGGTATTTAAACAGGCCAGCACCACACAACGTACTATGATAATAACGATTAACTCCACTGCTCTATGTTGCAGGTATGATGTCCAGGATTCTCCCTGTAGTCACCCCAACCAAACCCGCCCCTCCTGTAAGTCCCTGCTTAAAACTGTCTATTTGCTTCTGGATGTCCTAAATGGCATGGGAAATGTTGTCGGACTCATCTTTCAAATTGGTGATACATTTGTCCCCTGCGATGGCTCATACTCCTCCTTGTTGGGCCAACTGGTAGTCCACAGCATACCGGGTCTGCTGGGCATAAAATCGAAGCTCCGCAAATTCCCGGTTCACCGCCTCCAGGCCGTATACAGTACTGTTTCCCAGCACGACCAGTCCACACATAAGGTAGATCCGCTTTTTTTACGGCTATAATTCCTGCCAAAACTCCCAGAGAGAGAGACAGTACTCAGAACCCCATAGCCTAATGACGATAAGGGAGATCCCAATGTAATAGGATCCCTTCAGTCCTCACAGAACTCCTCACTAACAGACCGCACCACAAGTCCTAGTCGGACATGAGCTTTCTGGGACCAGGGGACCATGACCGGCCCGATCGTTCCCATTGCAGACCAGGCTGGCAGAGTGGGGGTGGCGATAGTGTACGTACCGTTAAAGCGGAACACATACCCTTCCTTAGCCCGGTAACAGGTCACATTACCTGATTGTTGTGGACTAGCCATCTGCGAATACCAGGAGATTCCAGCAACATTCCTCCCATGCTCCCTCAGGTAATTCTCCCTGGTTAGCCATTCTAAAGATATATTAGACAATTTCACATGGGTCCCGTTCTCTTCCCCACAGACCCATCGCTCGCCTGCAAATAACTTAACACAACTAGTGGAGGCATATTCACACCTAAACCATCCCGCACACACCCCCGCCCCAAATCCACATACTCTCTGTACAAGTGGTGGTGGCACCTGATATTGTGTGCTGTACAATCACTATCCCACAACCCCTTCCTTGACCGGTGAAGCAGCGGTAGCAGGACTGGTGGTTGGTGTTACGTACCAGCAACAAAAGAAACACACCGAGACATGTCTACGTGTTAAAAACTACTTTATTAATAATTACATATGATAATAAGTAAAATAAATTAAAAATCTTAGAATGTTAGAAGTAAATATGTTAAACCCCGAACATTAACCCCCAAAAACTAACTAAACTTGTCGTGTGTGTGTGTGTGGCAAATTCCCAAACTCCACGTCCAGGAATGGTTCTTAAAGT
>JARFYF010033328.1:0-15114 GCA_030265395.1 Rhina ancylostomus | reverse complement strand
TGTGTTGGGATTCCTCTTCTGATCTCCGAGGCAAGATTCCTTCCAGTTACTGCCTGTGTTTGTCCTGAGGAAGTATCTTGACTCCAGTCTTGTATCGGTGTGCCGCATTTGGGTTCTCTGTGATTTTGCTCCGGATCTGCATTGTGACATTGGTTGATGAAGACGTGCATGTGAAAGGGACATCCGAGGGAGCGCAGCTCTGCCGCAGTGATCTGTGATTTAACTGAGTTATGAAGATTTACTGGGATTGTTGTGCCTTTTGGTGCACTGTCTCTGTGCCAGTGGAAAAAGCCTTATCCCGCTTTTTAGCACCGTGTCTACAGTGTTCTTGAAATTCACATCCAAATGTGGTGTAAATATGCATATATCACTTTCGGTAAGTGAGTTCTAAACATCATCTGGGTTTCTTCAGAAGAGGAGGGGTCGATGCCATTGTTGTAGTCGAGGCAATATTGGATGAAGTGAAACAGGTAGAGCAAGACGTTTATTTCAGGATTTCCAGTTATGTGGAAGAGATGACGAACATCGTAAAAATCAGGGGTGTTGTCAAGTTTTGAAGTTATCAATGAAAAATAACATTCTCGGTCTGTATTTTTTCACGAAGATCGACTCTATGCAAAACCCAAACTGAAGTGTGTTGCAACATCACAGTGCACTTAATCACATGACCAAATTCTGAGTTGGGTAACTGTCTGTCAACTTATTTTCAAATGACAAAGCAAAAAACGTCGCACTGAATACCGGTAGGTACAATTTTGTCCAAGTTCGACTGTTTTACTACTTTGTCAAACACACACATGCAGAATGGAAAATATCCACCGCACACCGCGTACGTTCAAACTAAAAATCCGCGACCATCAAAACCCACACTGCACCCTCACGACTCACACACACACACAAACTCCACACCACACAATAACTAACACACACTCCCTCTGTCTTCTTCTCTTGCAGCTAACTTGGCCGTGATCGGGGTAATGTTGCGCAGACGATGTGGTCTCTCCAGATGTATCACTGTCTACCTGCTGTCGATGGCAGTGACGGATCTCCTGGTAATTATCACGGGCGTTATATCAATACGGATTGTTCCCATGACTTTCCCCTACAGTTTCCTGACCATCGCTCCGGCTTGCAGTATGAATGTCGGGGTAGCTTACGCCGTAAGAGACTGCTCCGTCTGGGTGACAGTGATGTTCACCTTTGATCGCTTTGTGGCTATTTGCTGTCAAAACTTGAAAACAAAATATTGCACGGAGCGAACAGCGGTTGTGGTGATCGGAACGGTTACTGCCCTGAGCTGTTTCAAAAATGTTTTTGCCTATTTTGTATTTGAACCTCCGCATAAAACAGAGCCCACACCGTGCAAATTTAAATCAGCATTTTATATCTCGCCTGACTGGGTAGCAATTGACTGGATCGACAGCATAATAACTCCTTGTCTGCCTTTCGTTCTAATTTTGCTGCTCAATTTCCAAACAATCAGGCATATTTTAAGGGTCATTAGAATCCGCAGGAGACTCCAGGGCAGTGGGAACAGTGAGGGACAGAACGACCCGGAGACGGACAGCCGCAGGAAGTCTGTCGTCCTGCTCCTCAGTATCTCGGGTATCTTCATCCTCTTGTGGCTACTCGAACTGATAACTTTCTTCTACGTTCGCAATTCCAGCGTCTCTTACTTTTCAGGTTCTAATTTTCGTGAGTCAAATTTCCCTCTGGAAGAAACTGGGTAATCGCTTCAGCTTTTGTGCTCCTGCGTGAACCCATTTATTTATGCAGGGACAGAGTAAGCTTAGAGACGAGATAAAGCTGGGGCTGAAATATCCACTGACTCACATTAATAATATACTAAAATGAACAATGTTTTCGTTGGGAACTCTTCATGTTGCAAAACACCTGCTTTTTCTCCACCATCTTAACTGCTCAGTCCAAGATCCACAGAGTTACACAGCACGAAAATAGGCCCCTCGGCCCAACTCGTCCATGCCGACTAAGTGGCTGAAATGAGTCAATTCCATTAGGTATTGATATTGGTTTATTATTGTCACTTGTACCAAGGTACTGTGAAAAACCTTGTCTTGCAAACCGATCGTATTCATTACACAGTGCAGTTACGTTGAGTCAGTACAGAGTGCAATCATGTAGTACAGGTAAGAGCAATAGCAGTACAGAGTAAAGTGTCACAGCTGCAGAGAAAGTGCAGTGTAATAAGGTGCAAGATCACAACAAGGTAGATCGTGAGGTCAGAGTCCATTTCTTCGTAAAAGGGAACCGTTCATTAGTCTTATCACTGTAGGATAGAAGCTGACCTTAAGCCTGGAGGTACGTTCCTTCAGGCTCCTGTAGCTTCTACCTGATGGAAGAGGAGAGAAGAGAGAATGACCGGAGTGAGTGGGGCCTTTGATTATGCTGGCTGCTTCACCAAGGTCCCAAGAGGTAAAGACCCAAGAGGAGAGGCTGGATTCCGTGACATGTTGGTATGTGTCCACAACTCTCTGCAGTTTCTTGCGGTCCTGGACAGAGCAGTTGCTGTACCAAGCCGTGATACATCCAGATAGGATGCATTCTGTAGATGCTTTCTGTGCTTTCCATTTGCCTGCATTTGGTCCGTGTCCGTCTCAACATTTCCCACCCATTTACCTGTCCAAATGCCTTTCAAACTTTGCAATTGTTCCCACCTCCACGACTGCAGCTGCCAGCTCCTTCCACACACTCACCACCCTCTGTTCTCACTCTTAGGTACATGCTGCATTGTGTTGGTGCCTTGCTCCTTTCTGCTTTATACTCATCTTATTCTCAACCATCTCGCCTGCTCAGTCATGTAGACACAGAGTTACACAGCATGGAAACAGGCCCTTCTTTCCACCAACTCCATGCCGACCATCAAACCCTCATTTACACTAAGCCCGAGAGTATTCTACCCACATTCCCATCATCTCCCCCAGATTCTACCACTCACCTACACACTGGGAGCAATTTACAGCAGTCAATTAACCTATCTGCAGATGGTGGAAAATGCTGGAAACACTTGTGTCAGGCAGCTTCAATGGGAGAAGTAAAAGAGTTAACATTTTACACGTAAGATCATTGTCAGAACTGTGGGAGGGTGGGGATTGGTGCTTGACTCCATCCCACTGCAACCAATCCAGGCCAGTCTTGCCCCCACTACTGGAGGTCGTTCATGGCTGAGTGTTTGGGTGACAGAGGGATCTCGGCCAAATGTGGGCAAATGTGAACAGCTTAGATGGGCATTTTGGTCAGCAAGTACCATTAGGGCTGTGGGCCTGTTTCCATGCTCTCTGCCTCTCTACCTCTCATCCTGATGGATAAGAGGTTGGAAAGGTCACATGACCATGAAAAAAACTAACCAGACCTCAGGAGCAGACGGCATCCCCACTGAAGTTGTGAAACTCAACCGTCCCACATTAGACTCACAAATTACCTCAGCCTGAAATGGCAGCAAGTCATCCTCGATCCTTAGGGACCAGCGAAGGTGGTGATTTCTTTCTATGTCAGTACAAGAAGTTGCAATCTATCTTGTTTGGAGTTAGCTCATTTGGCAGAATCAGTTTCACACATGTTGAAAATACCAGCCTTTTTCCCAAGTGGTAATGTTACAGTCTGATTCATTATCAACCACATCAACACAGTTTCCTTTGTTACAAAGAATCTGGTTTTCATACATTGAAGAAAGGCTTCGATGTGTGTGTCAACTTAAATTTACTTTACCTTGTATCACTTTGTGAACAATTTAAACAAAGCAACATCTGACATGATGATGAATCCTTTAAATGATATTTCTATGTATTGGTCTCGGGAGTTAGAGCGAGAGTGTGAGAGTTTAAATGAGGTGGGTCTCAGGGCTTGCTCGTAAGGTTCATTTCACAAGAATGCAAGAGAGGCAAATTTGCTAATTGTTAGTTAATAGATGATTGGCTAATGAGCTAATTAACAGCAGCCAAGAAAAAGAAGAGAGCGGCCATTTCAGAGAGGCCGTTGTGAGAGTAGGCTGGTGTGGAAGTGGGGAGCTGAGGTTTTGACACAAGAGGCTTTGGTGTGAGGAGGTGGATGTTGTGGCCCAGGAGTTGGGAGTGAGTGAGAGTGAGAGTGGATTTTTAGAAAGTCCTCGGTGAGGAGGCACTGGTAAGAACAGGTGAGGATTTAATTTGCTGTTCATCCTCAGTCCCTGATTCAGTGCAGGCAGGATGGTAGTTAGGGCAGTGGAATGCCCCTCCTGCACGATGTGGGAAGTCAGTTAACCTCAGGGTCTCCCTGATGACTACATCTATGGGAAGTGCACCCAGCTGCAGCTCCTGACAGACCGGGATGGACAGGATCATCCTGGATGCTGAAGGCTTCATGGATAAGACTTTTACAGAGGTGGTCACACCCAAGGTGCAGGCTGCAGATAGGTGGGTAAGTAAGGGGAGTGGACAGTCAGTGCAGGGTTCCCCTGTGACCATTCCCCTCACTAACAGTTATAGATCTTCAGATACTGTTGACGGGGATGTCTTTCAGGGGCTGGGAGCAGTAGTGAGGTCTCTGGGACTGGTTTTGAGACCTCAGAGGAGAAGGGAGCAGTCAGTCAGGGCCATAGTGATAGGAGTCCTGATAGTGAGGGGAACAGACAGGAGGTTCTGTGTCCACAGAAGAGACACCAGGAAGGTGTGTTGTCTCCTGGGTGCCATGTTCAAGGATATATCTAAGGAGCTGCAGAAAATTCTCGAGCGGGAGGGCAAACAGCCAGAGGTCGTTGTAACTGTTGGTACAAACGACACAGATAGAACAAGGGATTAGGTCCTGTCGAATGAGCATGGGGAGATGGGTAAGAAGATGCAGGACCTCGAGGGCAGTGATCTCTGGATTACTCCCAGTGCCTCGTGCCATTGAGGTCAGAAATAGAAAAGGGCCAGGTGAATGTGTGGCTGAGGAGCTGGTGCAGGGATTCAGGTCCTTGGACCATTGGGATCTATTCTGGGGTAAAGGTGACCTGTACAAGAGGGACAGGGTGCACTTAAACCAGAGAGGAACCAATATCCTTGTGGGGAAATTTGCTAGTCCTGTACAGGAGCGTTTAAACTAGATTGGCAGGGGGTGGGACTCTGAGCAGGAGCAAGTCATGGAATAAAGCAGTAGCCAGCGAGAGCAGGTTAAGTGATCAGGACAGCAAGGGGCACAGTAAAGGCAGGAAAAGGAATACCCTGTGAAACTGCAGTTATTTCAATGCACGACGTTTAACAGGTAAGGCGGATGAACTCAGAGCAGGGATTGGCTCTGAGGACTGGGATGTTATCGCCATAACAGAAACGTGGCTGAGAGAAGGGCAGGACTGGCAGTTCAATGTTCCAGGATACAGATGCTATCGGTGTGACAGGGGTACAGTAAGTGAGGACGGCGTGTTGCCTTTTGATAAGGGAGGACATAACTGCAGTACCTGGAGATGAGATTCTGGGGGATCGTCCAGTGCAGACATAAAGGATAGAATTTGGATACAAGAAGGGGAGGGTGAAGCTGGTGGGCCTGGGTTATAGAACTCTCGGTAGTCAGTAGTCAGTGGGGAGCAGAAGTGCAGAGAAATGGATCACAGCTGTAAGAATAATAGTTTTGTATTTGCGGGAGATTTTAACTTCCTTGCTATAAACTGGTCCACCCAGCGTCTTCGGGGTTTGATGGGGCAGTTTGTGAAACACGTGCAGGGATGCTTCCTGAGTCAATATATCGAGGGTCCTACTTGGGAGGGTGCAATACTGGACCGACTCTGGGGGAACGAGGCAGGGCGGGTAAGTGAAGTGTCAGGCAGGGAGCACTCTGGCTCCAGTAATCATAATCCTATTGCGTTTAAGATAGTTATGGAAAGGACGGGACAGGTCCACAGGTTAGGGGACTGAAATGGAGCAGGGAAAATTTTGGGGTAATTAGGCAGGATCCATCAGAGGTCCATTAGGTGAGCCTGTTTGAAGGGAATGGAAAGAATAGCAAGTGGGAGGCATTCAAGAGTGTCCAGGAGCAGCATGTTTCTGTCAGGGTGAAGGGTGAACCTGACAGGTTTGGAGAACCTTGGCTGATGAGAGAGATTGAGGCTCTGGTCAAGGAAAAAGAGGCATTTGTTGGTTTTAGGAGGTCGGGTACGAGTGAATCCCTTGATGACTAGAAAAAGTAAGAGTACACCAAAGAGGGAAATCAGGAGGGAAAAAAAGAGGGGATGAGATGGATCTGGCTGGTGAAGTTAAGGAAAATCCCAAGAGGTTCCACACCTATATTAAGAGTAAAAGGGTGGCTTGGGACAGAGATCCTCTTAGAAATGCCGATGTCTTGAACCACAGCAGACGGGTGGGATCTTAAACGAATATTTCTCCTCAGTGTTTACTGAGGAGAAAGTCATGGTTGCTGAAGAGATAAGGGAAACCAGTGGAGATGTTTTAGAGATCATTAACACTACCAGTGAGGAGGTATTTGCAACTTCACAGCACATTGAGATGGATAAATCTCCACAGTCTGTCCGAGTGCGTCCTCTGATTGTGTGGGCCGCTGGAGGAGAATTTGCGGACGCCTTTTCGGAGATATGTACTTTTTCATTAGCCACTGGTGAAGTTCCCGAGGACGGGAGGGTGATGTTCTGTTGTTTAAGAAGTGTCGCAAGGACAAGCCAGGGAACGACAGGCCGGTCAGCCTGCCATCAGCAGTGGGTAAGTTACTGGAGGGAATTCTGAGGGACAGGGACTACCAGCATTTCAACAGACAGTCTGACTAGGAGGAGTCAGCGTGGCTTTGTGCATAACAAGTATTGATTGATGAACCTTTTGAGTTTTTGAAGATGTAACCAGAAAAGGTAGATGAGGGTAGGGCAGTGGATGTTCCCTACGTGGACTTTGGCAAGGCCTTCAACAAGGTCCCGCATCGTCGGCTGGTCTGGAAGGTGATGTCCCACAAATGCAGGGAGAGCCAGTGGGTGAGTCCATAATTGGCTCCGAGGGAGGAAGCAGAGGGTGGTGGTTGAAGGTTTTCTCAGAATGGAGCCCGGTGTCTGGTGGTGTGCCGCAGGGACCCTTGTTGTTCATTATTTATATAAATGACAAGTTGTTGTATCTTGGTAAGACAGACCAGGTGAGGATCTGGACAGTAAATGCTCAGGCCATGGGCAGTGTTGTAGAACAGAGACCCAGGGGTTCAGTTACATATCGCTTTGAAAGTGGAGACACACACAGACAGGGTGGTGAAGAAAGTGTCACACTTGCCTTTATCGGTCAGGATATTGAGCACAGGAGTTTGGACACCATGTTACAGCTGGACAAGATGTTGGTCAGGCCACATCTGGAGAACTGCGGACAGTTCTGGTGGCCCTGCTATAGGAAGGACGTCATTAAACTGGAAAGGGCGCAAACACCATTGATGAGGATGTTCCTGGGACAGGAGGGTTTGAGTTATATGGAGAGATTGGATCAGCTCGGACCTTTTCCACAGAGTTGCGGACGCTTAACGATGTCTTTAAAGATGTTTATGAAATTACGAGGAGCAGAGTTAAAGTGAAGAGCCACAGTATTTTCCCCAGAGGAGGAGAGTCCAAAACCAGAAGGCAGAGGTTTAAAGTGGGGGGGGGGTAATTCACAAGTGACCTGAGGGGCAACTTTTTCCCACACAGAGGATGGAACGAGCTGCCAGAGGAAGTTGTAGAGGGAGGGACATTTCTGACATTTGAAAGACATTTGGACAGGTCCATAGACAGGAAAGGTTGAGAGGGATACGGGCCAGCAAATGGGACAAGCTCGGTGAGGCAACTTCATGGGCGTGGACGAGTTGGGACGAAGGGCCTGTTTCTGTGACTGTCCTGCTCATGGTGGACAAGGCACATCAGCTGGACTCACATCTACATTCCAGGAAAGAATCAACTTCTACTGTTCTTCTTTATCCCTCACACATTTTCCCCCATGGTCTGACACACATCAGTTATTCTCCAATCTCCATAGTTCTCAGTGGCAAAGCATCAGCCTCACATCTGATGTCAATATCAGCTGCCCTGGGAGATCGAGTAATCTCTATGGATAGGGCTCCAGTGTTCTCCACTCTCTGTTCAAGCACATCCCCACCATCCAGGAGCTCCGACGTCATCAAATTAATCGACCAATGAGCCTTCAAGGAATTCTGATGAGAAACAAATCAGGATGCAAGAAGCACTTATAAAAATCAAGCAACATTCCTGTCTTTTTACATTTTCCGTGAGCTGAACTGATGCAGAGAAGTCGAGGGATAATCCTTGGTCCCACCTCCTCACAGAGGGAACCATCTGCTGGTGGCCCAGACCTCAGTCATTGAGGATTGGTAACAACATCTCCACCTAGCTGACCATCAAGACAGGTGCACCTCAAGGCTGTGTGCTTCGCCCCCTGCTCCACTCTCTGTACACACGTGAGTGTGTGGCTCAGCACAGGTCCAATGTTGTCTTCAAATTCACCAAAACACCACTGTTGTTGGATGAATCACAGGTGGTGAAGAGGCAGCTTATCGGAGTGAGATAGGACACCTGGTTGAGTGGTGCCACAACAACAACCTCTCGCTCAGCATCAGTAGAACTAAAGAGCTGAATGTTGACTTCAGGAAGGGGAAGGAGGGTGAACATGCATCAGTTTACACTGGGGGAATGGCAGTAGAGAGATTCAGCAGCTATAAATTACTGGCTGCTACGATATCAGATGACCTTTCCTGGGCCCTGCACATCGATGTAATCACAAGGAAGGTGCTCTAACATCTTTAATTTTTTTAGGAGGGTGAGGACGTTTGGCTTGTCAGCGAACACTCTAACAAACTTGCACAGATGTACTGTAGTGAGTATCCCAACTGGTTGCATCAAGGTCTGAACGGCAATTCAAATGCAGAGGTATGTAAGAAGCTGCAAAGAGTCGTGGACTCAGCCCAATACATCACGGACACATCCCTCCCCACCATCGGTTGTATCTACAGAAGCTGCTGCCACAACAGGGCAACATCTGGGATCAAAGATCCCCACCATCCGGGCCATGTCACCTTTTCACAGCGACCATTGGGCAGGAGATACAGAAGCCTGAAGTGCCTCCTCATTGGGTTCAAGAGCAGCTGCTTCCCATCAACCATTCGGTTCCTGAACCAACCAGCACAACACTGATGACTGCGGTTGAGCCACACTGTGACCAATTTGATCACTTTACAATAAAATGGACTTTGTTTGTTTGTTCCAATTCTGTGATTTTTGGAAACATTGTGTATAATGTATGTGTAATTTGTTTTTTTCTTGTGAATTCTGCTTATCTGATGTGATGTGCCTGTAATGCTGCAAGTAGGTTTTTCATTGTGCCTGTGCGCACATGGACTGTGCATAGAACAATAAACTTGACTTTCACTTTGACACTCAGGTGCTCTTGCAGTGACAGTCAATATGTGGCTGGTTCAGTGGACCTTACAGTCGATGGGGATTCCCAGGCCTGTGAAGCAGGGTACCAGGCAATGGAAGTGTCATTGGTTGTCAAAGTCGTTGAAACATGTGAAGAAGTCAAAATATCAGCTTCAACTAAAACCAAAATCTATTTGGGGGAAGAAAAGAATTATGATACATAAGAAGGCAACATCTATCATCCAGGGTCTCCACCATCCGGGCCGTGCCATCTTCTTGCATCCACCACCGGGCAGGAGGTACAGAAGCCTGAAGTCCCACACCACCAGGTTCAAGAACAGCTACTTCCCTTCAACCTTTCAGTCCTTGAACCAACCTGCACAGTCCTCATCGCTATGTCAGTGCAGCAACACTGTGATCACTTTACAATAAAATGGACTTTGTGTTTTGTTCTAATTGTGTACTTTCTTGTACAAATTGCACATAATTTATGTTTTCCTTGAGAATGCTGCTGACATGATGCTTTTGCATGTGATGCTGCTGCATGTTTTTCATTACACCTGTGCACACATGTACTTGTGCACATGACAATAAACCCGACACTGAGATGAAGTCGAGAGCCACCAACGGTTTGCTGAGCATTAATGTGACTCACTGTCCTGCCCGACCTCATGCAACAAAGTGAACGTTTTGCAGGGTAATTGACAATGAAGGAGGCTCAACTACTCAACGTCCAAGTGATTTCCTTTGACCACAGTGGGGAAGGCTGCAGACAGCACAATGTGTGGAGGTGCACTGGTTGTTCTACGTTTCGTTACACACAGAATTAACTCCTGAGGTTGCCGTCAGTTTCATGATGAATGAAAGTCAACACCAACAGTTCTGTCATCTTAGAATCAGAAAATCTCGACCTGCAACACTCACTATCTGCTGAGACTCTGCAGTCCCTGACAGTCCATTAATCCTTCTTTAGTTTTACACCAGCTTCAATTTCTCTCGGTGATCAACGCTCTTTATTACACAAACTGAGATTCTTTCATTTATCAGTTACCTAAGTATTCCAATAAATAATTATTTGAATCCTTGAACTGCTTCCAATGTTGTCTCTAATCCTGTGTAGTGATAGTTCTTGTTGGTCAGATGCTTCAGCCTTAACCCTCTAATGTCCCATTTTCCAAAATTTAAATCTCGAATGGTGATTCACTTTTTACCTTCTTTCATCCAATGTTGAATCACTATCACAGTCAGCACCTTTCTCCCGACCTTTTGACACTTGCTTAATTCAAGATAGATGCGCAGGGTGCTGCGTTCCACCGCATGGACCAGACGGCAGCGTCGGGTAAGGGAAAAGGCGGCAGCGTCTGCTTTATGATAAACTCCTCGTGGTGTACGGACGTGGCGGTCTGGTCCAGTTCCTGCTCCCCCGACCTGGAACATCTGGCAGTGAAGTGCCGACCGTTCTACCTTCCGTGATAGTTCTCCGCCGTCATCCTGACTGCAGTCTACATTTCACCTCAGGCAGACATCAAGCTGGGACTTGAGGAACTGAGTGCTGAAATCAACAAGAACCAAGGGGCGTACCCCGACGCCTGTCACATCATGGTGGGAATCCATAAAAAGGCCAGCTTGAAGAAGTCTGTTGGTGTTGACCTTAATCAGGCTCACTTGGAGAGTGAAATGGAATGGACAGTCAGTGCAGGGTACCCCTGTGGCCGTTTCTCTCAATAACGACCTACCAGGGGAAAACCACAGCACTGGTCCTTGGCACTGAGTCTGGTTCAGAGGTCTAGAAGTGAAGGGGGGAGAAGAGGAGTGACAGTGGATTCGTTGGTTAAGGGAACAGGTGGGAAATTCTGTGGACGAGAACAAGACTCCCGGATGGTATGTTGCCTCCCAGGTGCCAGGGTCTGAGATATCTCTACTGAGTCCACAGCATTCCTGAGGGGGAGGGCGAGCAGCCAGAGGTCGTGGACCACATTGGCACCAACGACATGGACAGGAACAGTGATGTGGTCCTGAAGAGTGAATATGGGGAGTTCGGAAGGAAGCTGAAAAGCAGCATCTCAAGGATGGTAATGTCTGGATTGGTGCCTGTGCCACGCGCCAGTGAGGGTTAGAACAGGAAGGTATGGCAGACGAATGTGTGGTTGAAGGTTTGATGCAGGGGGCAGGGTTTCAGAGTTGTAGATCACTGGGATCTCTTCTGGGGTAGGTGCAACCTGTACAATAGGGACGGGTTACACCTGAACTCCAGAGGGACGAACGTCCTTGCGGGCAGGTTTGCTGGAGCTGTTGGGGAGGGTTTAAACTGGGTTGGCAGGGGATGCAAACCAGAGTGTGATGTCAGATAATGGATCAATTGGTGTAAAGTTACATACAATGTGCAGAGACTGTGAGGAAGGTCAGGCAGTGGACAGGGAAAAACGCAGTCAGTTGGATGGGTTGAAATGTGTTCACCTTAATGAGAGAAGTATTAAGAACAAGGGTGATGAACTTCGAGCATGGATCAGTCCGTAGAATTTCGATGTTGTGGCCATTACAGAGACTTGGCTGTCGCAAGGGCAGGATTGACTGATGTTGTTCCAGAGTTTAGATGCATCAAAAGGGACAGGGAGGGAGGTCAGAGAGGAGGGGGAGGATCATAGTATCACAGCTGCGGAGGGATCGTCTACTGAGTTAGTGTGGGTGGAAGTCAGAAACAGGGCGGGAGCAATCACACTATTGGGACTATTCTACAGGCTGCCCAATAGCTACCGGGTTACTGAGGAGCAGATAAATTGACATATTTTGGAAAGGTGCAACAATACTGGGGTTGTTGTCATGGGAGTCTGACCTTCAGCACAGCCATAGACAAGGAGAGGAGCAGACGATATGGGAAAGTTTTTAATTGGGCTAGAGATAATTACGATGGTATAAGGCAGAAACTTGAGCACGTAAATTTAACTGATGCTCTCAGGGAAATTCACAGCTGAAATCTGGAGGCTGTTCAGGGAACGCATGCATGGGGTTCTGGAGAAGTCTGTCCCTCTGAGACAGGGAAAGGACGGGAGGGTAAAGGGACCATGGTTGACAAGATAGGTGAAACATTTGGTCAAGAGGAAGAGGGCAGCAGAATTAAGGTTTTAGAAGCAATATCAGGCGGGGCGCTTGAGAATAATGTCAGGCAGGCAGGAGCTTAACAAGGGGATGAAGAGCAGAATTAAGAAAAACCCCAAGGTATTCTACAGGTGCGTGAAGAACAAGATGATGATTAGTGTGAGCATAAGACCGCTCAGGGATGAAGGGGGAAACATGTGCCTGGAGGGGGACGAGGTAGGGGAGGACCTGCATGAATACTTTGCTCCAGTATTCAGTGGACACGGATAATCCTGGTAATTACAGACAAGTGAGTCTTACGTCAGTGATGGGCAAGCTATTGGAGAGGATTCTTACGGACAGGATTTATGAGTGTTTGAAGAAACATCATCGTACTAGGGGTAGTCAGCGTGGCTTTGTGAGGGGTATATCGTGTCTGGTGAGCCAAATTGAGTTTTTTGAGGAGGTGACAAAACAAATTGATGAAGGTAGAGCGGTGGATGTGGTGTATATGGACTTCAGGAGGCGTTTGACAAGGTTCCCCATGGTAGGTTCATCCAGAAGGTCATGAAGCATGGGATCCATGGAGAATCGGCTGTGTGGATTTGGAATTGTCTTGCCCACAGAAGGCAGAGGGTGGTGACAGATGGATAGTATTCTGCCCGGAGGTCAGTGACCAGTGGTGTTCCACAGAGGTCTGTTCTGGGACCCCTGCTCCTTGTAATTGGATGAGGAAGTGGAGGGATGGGTTGGTAACTTTGCAGATCACATGAAGGTTGAAGGTGTTGTTTACAGTCTGGAAGGTTGCCGTAGGTTACAACGGAATAAAGACAGGATGCAGAGTTCGGTGGAGAAGTGACAGATGGAGTTTAATCCGGAACAGAGTGAAGTGATTCAGTTTGGAAGAATGAACTTGAAGTCAGATACAAGATTAATGGAAGGATTCACAGCAGTGTCATAGAACAGAGGGATCCAAATCCATGGACCATCAAAGTTGCCGCCCACAGGGTGATTAAGACGGCACATGGAGTGTTGTCCTTCATCAGTCGGGGGAATGAGTTCAAGAGCCGCGACGTAATGTTGCAGTTCTATAAAAATCTGGTTAGACCACACTTGGAGTATTGTCTTCAGTTCTGGCCACCTCATTACAGGAAGGATGTGGAGGCGTTAGAGAGGGTGCAGAGGAGATTTACCAGGATTCTGCCTTGATTAAAGAGCAGGTCTGATGAGAAAAGGTTGAGCAAGTGAGGGTTTTTCACATTGGAGCGATTCAGGATGAGAAGCGACTTGATATAGGTGTATCAGATTACGAGGGGCATCTTAAGCATCTTAATTATCATTAAACATTTTAATCCAGGTTGCTGTGTTCAGTGGGCTAAAGAAAGATTTCACCAATTCCATCCACCTTTTAAGATGGTCCTAACATTTCTTGAAAAAAATAAAAGCAGGATTACACATTATACACATTCGTTCATGAACACAATTATTAGCATCAGCTGCTTTAAGTTGCTTGTTTCAATTAATTTAATTTGTAGAAAAAAACAAAGATGCCTTCCCAATTTGCTCCCTGGTGACTGATGTCGGGTATAAATATAACAGACTGTGAATTCAGTGTATTGTGTGCTTAAAGTTTTCAATAGTAATGCATGGAGTTCCACAAATCTTGTGGTTGGCCATTTGCTATTCCATCATTGCAGTTATCGGCATTCCTGGTAAAGTATTGGTGTTAATTATCAGTCTGCAAAATGTTGTGAAATGTTGCATCATTGCTGTGTTTCCTGGGATTGTTGCTTTCTGTCAATTGGAGATTTTTACCCCTTTGCTATTGTCCCAGTATCATTAATACCCTTTCATTGCACCAGCTGAATTAAATATTTTATGCCTTGTAAATTTTACTTATTTGTAGTGCATTTTAACTCATTGAATGTTCGAGTTCCTTCTTTACAATTCTAATCTTCTTCTCTAGTTTTGATTTGCTGATCTGATCTTGATATATTTTATATCATCTGTTCTCATTTCTTTACAGTGCATTTCATCACAATTAGTGGAGAAAATTCTTCTTTCCAACTTCTAATATTCAGTGGCTTTGATGCCTATTAAATTAGCTATTCCCATTCTGATGGCAAACACCCAACTATAATGGAAGCAGTTTATTTTTATACCACTTATATGAACTGTTTCAAACAAAATTTGACACCAAATTTACATTAAGGAGTTTAAAACAAGATGCAGAGTGTTCAGCAAACAGCATGACAATGTAGAAATGGTGGAACTGATTATCCAGTCAGTTCGGAAGTGCAGGATGGGCATGTGAACTGGAGATTTTGTGATTCAATGTACTGGCTGCAGAGAGGTGATGAAAATGAATTTATGGTGAGTGCAATGTGGAAGATCGGTCACTGATGAATCCAGATGGATTGGCCTTTAAGTCAAATCAGTGGAGGCAAGCTCATGGTGCAATAGGGCTTGATATAGGTATTTTGTGAACGAGAAAAAAAATTACGGATTGTCTTAAACTACATGCAGATTGGACAATGCAGATTACTGGCGGTACATGTGGGAGGGAGCAGAGTGAAATTCAGAATTGGTTTGCTGGATGAAGATGTGCATGTGAAAGGGACATCCGAGGGAGCGCAGCTTTGCAGCAGTGATCTGTGATTTAACTGAGTTATGAAGATTTA